>JAACJO010000065.1:0-52351 GCA_013368445.1 Leucocoprinus leucothites
GTTCTGACATGGCCGCCCAATCTTCCACCTTTATGCACGGAGCTCACGATTTCGTTATCAATAACGCGCATTTTGTGCTTTCAAACACTGGTGGTCATGGATATGACCCAGGCGTTTTTGCTTCTCACCCAACCTCACCGTGCCAACAACTAACTTTTGATTCAGATGATGAGGCAAACTGCGGCTGTGTATACGAGGCTGCTTGGCGGTACCAGCAGAGTACAACGCGGCGAACCCGACGACGCGGAGATGGCACTCCAAGTCGCCATGAGATTGGCGTGACAAGATATAGGCCATATGAGAAGAAAGCAAGGGTGAAGCGAGAGAGAAGCAGGAGGGAACGAGAATCTTCTGCACTGGACCACGCCGATAACAGTTCAGACCCTGGAGGATCTGATGATGGCAATGCTGAGGAGTTTCTAGAGTTATCCGACCTGTCAGCCATCAGACAGCAGGTGCTTGCATTGAGACAATATCAGGCTACAATCACCGAGGACTGCCGGCAATTCAGACAGTCCAATCAGCTTCTATGGCAAGAGGTACTGGCTTCCCGAGAGAGGTCACAGAAGAACACCGATACAGTGCAGAAGATTCTGAAGTTCTTAGGGGGAGTTTTTGGCCCAACGGCATATGGTGAGCATATACATCTGAGACATCTACACATGTGCACTCACTGAGATATCGCGGTCAGCACCACAAATGTGGGCCCGACGAAGGCATTTGACCAATATCGAGTCAGTCGAGGAGCCATCGATATCGCCACCAGCATAAAGTGATACTTCTGGATCGACGTGGATAAGGTCCTAATCACGATGTTAGTGGGTTGCCTTGTGAAGTGCCATCCAATGTTGGAGCATATACCATGCAGGCGCGGAACCTCGCTGATTGAGGATCCCCCATACAGAAGCTGACGCGGAGCAGCGAACACACTTAAGCTGATACGGAGGGCAGGGAGAGCTAATTAGAATAACGTTCACAGCCTCCATCCGGCGTTGGATCCCTTGTGGTATGGAAACATCGAAAACAGAGAAACAGCGTTGTGATATTGTACCTTCTTGTTGAGATTTCGCGCCGAAAAATGGAAATAATCATTCTCGTGGGTCGTAGCATTGCACGAGTGAGTCTGGCTATTGCTTTGGTTGACTTGTGAGAGATAGCTGGCACTGGAGGTGGTAACCCTAAAATAAGTTGGTGAAAGAGGGATTTGTTTGAAAGACAGAATCCGAAAAACACGGACGGTTTAGCTAAGATGTGTGATGTTGAGACAGGGTGGCGGAATAACGAGCTCTAGGTATGTCGGGTGCTTGGAGCAACATGCCACAAAAAAGGTCAACAAGCTGTACTTGGTATTCGGCGTCTCTGAGTTCATTTCCCTTGGCGAATGGCTTTCAGTGTCATCGTTAAGAATGTTGGTCCAGTATCGTTGCTCTTGAAAGTTTGTCGTTTCTTCGCTGGAGTATATGACAGAATGCTACACTCCGAATCCCACAATCCGATGCTGTCAAGTGGCATGACATTGGCAAAATACCTGCTTTCGACGCCCAGTCACCTGATCAACTAAGATAATATAAAGCCACAGGAATTAGCGTCAGGCCTATCTCTGCTTCCCAGGCACAAAGTTCCTTGTCGTAATTGCAGTTAACTACACTACACCTTTCCTATTAACTTTCCCAGTACGACGTATCTGCAAACCAGCATCAATGAACACCCCAGCATCACCGCGCTCCCTGCATAGAACGCCATATCCTCAAACCTTCCTGTCCTTCTCTCGATCGCGCCGGAAATCGGTGGTCCCGCGAGCACCGCAAATGCCGCGATGGTCAAAAACATTCCAACCCTCCTACCCACGTCCCCTTCCGCACCGAAATTCATTGCGGGTTTTGGTAATAACGAAACAAATGAGCCGATGGCAAAACCATAGAAAATGCTGATAATGACAAGTGATGCCGTTGAGCGAGCGAATGGCCATGCGTAAGTTGCGACTCCAACGATGACTGTTGCGGGCGCCATTACGTTCAGAGGGCCTATGATGAATGAGATCAAATGACAAAGGGTTATATGACGAAGGGCGTACCGATGATATCGGCGAGCACTCCAGCTGACCATCGCCCAAGCAATGAACTTGCATTCACAAATGTGACAAAGTAGAATGCTAGTCCTGGCGGTATTGACTCGGTTTGTGCTGCACTTGTACTGATGAACGTCATGACTAGCGAACTAAGCTACGATCGGACTGATAATAATGGATATATTACTCACCTGTGTACATCCCCAGGAATGAAATGAAGATAGACAGGCAATATAGCGTATATGGCAAGTGTTTGAAAACAGCGAAATTAAATAAGCCACCTTTGACATTGACAGGTGGAAGCCGAGGCTTCATCGTCTATTTAATAGAGAATTGGGGTCACTGCCGACAAGCTAACGCAATTGCAAGGTAACTTACCAGGTTACATACGGTGACAGCAAGTAAGAAAATGAACGCAAGGGTCCTCATCGTCCAACGAAAGCTTGGTTTGGAAATGTCAGCTATACTCATCTCGTGGACGAGCCGAGTATGATACATACCCAACTACCGGAAGCAAATTCTTCACAATGATTGGAATTGTTGTTCCGGAAAGTGCTGATCCTACAGCCATATATCCCAGCGCGCGACCTCGCTTTTTCTTGAACCAGTGTGCAATGATCGAATTACTACACGTGAAAAGCCCGCCACACCCGAGCTTAGAATATGGTCAGTACAATGTGGCAAGTAAGTCACTATGAATCAGACGCACCCCTGCCATGATGCCTTGGCTAAGAAGTAGTTGCCAGTACTCCGTGCACTGCGCTGCAAGGAACGTCGCGACAACGAGAAAAAGGCCGGAAGTAATGAAGAGGACGCGGAAATACCCAAGGTCAAAGAGACGCCCAACTATGAGTCCCGGAAAGAAGACAAGGGAGTACTGTATTCAATAAATGAGCTGAGGAACCAGCGGATAAGAAATGCGTGGGCGAACCTGTATTGAACCAATCCAAGAGCTGATTGATAAGAGTCAACGCACAAGCATGACGGGCCACGAGGAGCAGATCTCACATAGTGGATGGTGATTCGGCACGAAGGAGGTCTTGTTGATAATAAGCTTGGAAGACCTATGGATAGTTTTGATTAAGTGTCGAGCGCAAGGAGGAAATCGGGGCAACTTACCCCCCATGAGTTGACAAAACCGAACCTGTAGATAGCACTAGTGGTAAGGATATAGTCAAAGAAATCGAGAGGAGACGTCTCACGCCGCGTAACTTGAGCACATTGCCTGACGTCACACCACGACATTTTCAACTTCTGTAGCGACAAATGGAGAGAACTCACGCACACCAATGACCACAATCCATGCCCTCAGTCCTCCGTCCGGGAAATCATCTTGAGGGTCTGTCCTAAAACCCTTCTCACAACCCTGGGCAGTCTCGGAGCCTGCATTTGACGTTTCTTGTGAGGATTTTTCTCCTAGTTTGGAATCTTCTTCACTTGCGCTGGTTCCATTCGACATCTCCCCGAGACTGACAAACTGAGAAGAGGGGAGAGGAGGTGCTGAGAAATGCCGTCCCACACTCCTCACCAGAACACCGAAAAAGGGAGTGGCCGAAAGGAAGTAACATAAACCCTTCAAAATGTTTTCGGCATTTGGAGATCCGGCGGGAAGCCAAAGTTCTCACGATGTCATTTTTAGATGCCGTCCCGAACCCGATCCGCTCTCATCTCTCCTCAGTGACATGTACTGACCAATATAACCGTGCAGCCACACATCAGGGAAGAGGAGGAAACTGAGAAGAGATGGAAAGAAGAGACAGGATGAGGATGCAGACGCTGCTGTTAGTGGCGCACACTAGGCGGGAGTTGGGACATCTGCTCGTCCCGGGCCGTGTAGTGCTTGAATATTCACCATACCGAATACTCAGTACGTAGCAGCCTACCCAATGATAGACCGACCTTTGAATCACCCTTCACTGACTCCTATTTTCATGAGATTTTACTGCTGAGATCCTGATAAGTAATAGTAGCTCACAGGCCGTTCAACGTTCAGCTCGTCATCTGGACCCCACACTCTTTGCACATCGTGTCCTGGCTCCTCATCCTCAGCGTTCGCTCTCTCCATCGTCGAGTTCATGATGGACAAATTGAGTGTCTCGCTTTCGCCATGCGATTGTATATTTTATAGGGGTAAGCCATCTTAGAACGTTAGCCTGAACTGAGAGAGCAAACTAACACAAAGCCTGTAAGCAGCCTACTGCCTCACCAATTACCTTTTTCAATGGAAGCACAACTCTAGGCATGATTGATTCTCTTCCTCACCCACCTCGAGCTCGAAGATCTTCCCCAGACGTCATAGATGATGGTTCGAAAAACAGGCTACAGGCTCTCAGCGCTCATATTTAGCGCTCAAATTCCCAACGGGCCACCCCGAACGCCTTCCATTTCACTCGTGATAACACGAGCAACCTCGATGCCGGAATCGTCCCTGCTATCCCTTTGAATGGGAGCACTGTAGTGGCATCCACCTCCTCAGATATCATCAGCCCTGTACGCCACTCTTTGCCTCCCAAGCCAATCCAAGAGAATCGTACATAGAAAGCTGCTCCTCGTCTATCGCTCCTAACCAAGCTTAAAACAGCCTGCAGGAGACGATGTTCGACAGGGATCTGGCCATCCCCACTCCTTCCCAGGGCCTCAAAGCGCCTCGCCTGGTACCATTGATTGGGGCACGCCCATCCAACGCCCCACCTTCATGCATGGAGTCCGTAGTTTCGTTATAAACGATGTGCATGTTGAACTTTCAGACGTTGGCAGTTACGGATACGACCCAAGTGTTTTTGCTTCTCGCTCAGCCCAATTTCGATTCGGATGATGAAGCCCATTACAGCTGTGTGTACGAGGCTGCTTGGCGCTATAGGTGGAGAGCATTGCCGAGCATGCACCGGCGTGGAGAGATGTAGGCCAGGTGAGAAGGGAGAACAGGAGGAGAGAGAGAAGCAGAAAGGACCGAGAAACGCCCATACTAAAACATCGGCAATTCGACACCAGCTCAGGTGCTGAGGGATCAAATGATAACGACGCTGAATTTCTCAGAACTACCTGACCCGCCCGCTATCAGACAACGGATCAATAAAGTGATATCAAGCTACGATCGTAGAGGTCTGTTGGTAATTTAGACGTGGAGTCGGCTTCCACTGCAAGATGTAATGGCTGCGTAAGAAAGATCGTAGAGGAACGAAGATATGGTCCAGAGGATCGTGGAGTTCAAGCAGCGTTTTGTGGTAACCGCATGGTAGACGCTAAGCGTATACACGCAAGTCGTTGGCGGGGCTATATTGAGATGAGGTAGTGTAGCCAGCATCATGAGGATGGGTCCGACAAAACATTTGGTCAGTGAAGGAACTGTCAGGCTCACTAGAAGTATATTGTGTACGGAAAACTTCCGGCTCTTTGGGGTCAACATCCAATCCGCTTATTACAAGAGTGGCTTTCCAACCATCGGGTGGTATGAGGAAGGGGGCAATGCGGGTAATTGGCTATCCCCCCTGTAGACATTAACAATAAAGGGATGCCCCTGCCCAACGAAACGAAATTTGGTTTTTGATACGTACTTGATAAGGGGTTCCTGTCCACGTATAGATGGTTTTGTACGGCCAGCTACGCTCTGTTCAGCCAAAGAGATATTCTAGCGCCGTGAATGATCATGCATGATGCGGTCCTTGCTGGTCTTTGAATGATATGAATCAATGATGCCCACTTGTGTGTGTGGAAGTGACCGAGAGTCATTGAAGGACAGGAGGGAGTAGAGTTTGTTGACTGAGGGCAAGGAATAGTCTGCGTGGTCAGGGTCTTGATCAAAGATGTGATAGGCTTTGAAGCTTCAAGTCAGTCGTGGGACTTCTAATATCGGTTTCAAGTCGGAGCTCCCCGCATGGACGTAAACGCCTCCGGTTTCTTTCTTTGACATTCTGGGTCACTCACGCATACGCGTGTCATCTTCTCAGTATCTCGCTGCAGCCCAGACTGCAGTAAGCCTTTGTTAATGAGCATCGCAATTCTGTCTTGCTTTTTTTATCCCGCCACTCGTCAAAAGCACCTTCGTCAACAAGAGCAACTCAAGCCGGCTGGGAGAATTTCAGACTAGTAGTGTAGTCAAGCTTCCACGGGTGGGTGTTTAGACCAAATGACGGACAGTCTGATCTCCGAAGGTCGTTATACACACACTATACTTCTTCGCCTATGCTCACGAGTCATTCGTATCAAGTGCCGTCCACTTCGCTTGCTAGAATCTTTACCCGTTCAACAATGTAGTCCGTCCTCCGCGTGCCTGGCCCAACCCTCTCTTGCAAGCCCTTCGAGCCACTTGTTCACTAGCCAACAAGTCTTCTCCAACTCCACTCATGCGAAAATGAGAGTTCCTTGTGCTACGTTCAACGCTCCCCAGGTGATGGTACTTGCAACCATCATTTACCAGGCGATCGTCGTGTCGAGTGTTTTCGCTTTCAATCCGATTCCTTGTCAGCAACAATGTCGACGTTTGACCTCGCCGTGGATAATAATACGGGGGAGCAGGATGGTTCGCATGATAACAAACTGAGTAAACGTTTTTGGTTCTATTTGTCAACCACATGGATAGAGATATAACCTACTGCTATTCTAAGATACGATCTATACATTGGCAGCATATCGAACAAGTACCCAGTTCTACGCCGAATTTCGGCCACGGAGAATGAACGCTACTCGGATGACACAAGCTGTACAAGCCAACATCGCCATCTAACCGGTGTCTATATCAATATCCGATTCTGTTTTGATAATCACGGTAAAACTCACTCCCGCAAACAGTGCCGGTCGCCACCAATGGTATCCAGTGAGTAGAGCTCCCATAATTGGCGGACCTGCTAATTCGGCTACACCTGAATGACAGAGATCAGCAATATTACTCCGACGACGAAATGTTTCACCAACCCGCAAAAGCATACGCGATTCCGAGCCGAAACCTGAATTATGTTGAGTGCATTTCGTGAGTTGTCGCATATCTTTGTATTCACTTACCCTAGTTCCTTCGGCTCATCGTTTACTAGGCTTGCTAACGGTGTCAAGATGGAAATAACTATTGAGGTCAAGGTTGAATTTCGTGTAGACCATCTTTTAGGAGGCATGCAACGTACGAATTCCGTAAGAGACTCCATATACGACACCAATGAGGACTACACTCGTGGCAGAACCGACCGCTGCAAAGGCAAAGCATACAACGCTACACCCGATCGCGGAATATATTGTCAAGTAGTCTGCTCTGATCTTCTGAGAGACGAAGGCGCAAATAAACGAGCCTGCACATGCACATCCGTTGAGGATAACTAGCTATATATCTGCTCATCAGTAACTGTTTTGCTCAAACCGAACGCCAATTTCGACGTACAGAGTAGAATGCAAATTCATTGGAAAGGCCGTGTGTTGTTGCTGCAAGTTGCAGGAAAAATATGGGGAAGAAGAGTCCAAGCCCGAAAAATAAAAACCTAAAAAGTGTTTTGAGATCGGAGAACAGTCAATATTATGGATAGCTTACACGCCGATGGTAATAGTGTATAACCTGTCTTTCGAAAGTTTCTTTAGACAAGCGAACAAGTTTACATGCGTGTTCGGGGGAGGTAATCGTGGTCTTATTAAGACACAAGCTAGAATCAATGCTACTGTTGTCAATCCAGCATGAATACGGGTTGATGTGGCGAACGAAAGGTTTGCAGTCTCCAATAAATTGTTGATCATGATCGGAGTTAGGATTGCTCCAAACGACACGCCGGAGAGCACAATGGCCAGAGCCATGGGCTGCCTTTTGTCAAAGTACTGAGAAACGACCGCCTGCGAGGGAATATAAATCATGCCACCCCCTAAGCCAAGCCCAAGGCCTTGACAAATGAACGCCTTGTTTATCCAGGTAAGCGCATGGATGATCAGAGATAACAATGTCTACTGACCAGATAATATTGATTTGGTTTCGTGAATGAAAGCATGAACAAAGCAAGCGACACTATCAAAGCGCCGCTATATAGGAGTATCATGCTGAGGATAAAGAGTGCTCAATTATAGTACCAGCCCAACTTAGTAGATTAGGCCGCACCAGTAGCCTCGATCGTAGAGCCTGCCGCTGAGAAGTCCCATCATAAGCATAAGGAAGGGAGCGACACTTCCGATCCATCTGAACCAAAGTAACCGGTCAACACTCTGCGGTGATTCAGATATGCGATAAATATACATACGAAATGGCAGAAGCAGAATAATTTGTCATGTATACTCTGGTATAATAGTCTAGAATGATTCGTTCTGAAGATCGTTCCAGAATTACTGCACTAGAAGCTTCCTGACCTTGGAATACACCATAAGAGCAGACATAACTGGTGGACTATTAGCCTGGATAAAAACAAACGGCGAGGGTAAAATTACCCAGAGCAGGAAAATTGAACAAGCAGTCTGAAAGAAAAGAGCATCAGCCACAATCGGTATCCGCCGTTGAGTACACGCACGATCCTAGAACAACGCTCCACGCACGGAGCCCGCCGTCAGGACAGGTACCTGTCAGAGAGGATCTTGTTTCGGAACATTTGTCATCCACCTCTATATCATGTTTTTCGCTGTGGAGTCTATCTTCGTTGCAAGATATCATCCTGGATGTAAAATAATCGGATTGATATACGAGCTGAAGGTTCGGATGTAATCCAGAGCGATTAGGATTATAGAGATTTGAGATATCCCGTGGTCTTATAAAGTATCGTGTACTCTTTTGACGCTTTCCTATGCCATAAAATACACCGTTAACGATTAATTAAGGGCGTTTCTTGAAGACAGAACTTTGCTTACTTACGAGAAAACATGGTTAGCTCAAAATGGACCTAGAAGTCGATCACAGGGCTTGGGCGTACCTGATAATGCTCGTAAGTGGTCCAGAAGCACGGCAATATTTCGGAAATTTGACCAAGTGACCAAGGATCTACATACAGCCAGGATCACGGCAAGGGGAGAGTAAGTAAAGCTGGAAATGAAGTACGGCAACGTCTAGTGAAACTCACCCAGATCTGACTGTTATGCGTGAAGGGCATTCTGTCTGTTCTTCTTTCCTCCCTTGACCACCTGCATTATCTCGCAGTTGCCATTCGGGTTGGCGTCTTGTGAGCTTTCGCGGTCTTATCTTGCGGATCGTTCACTTTATATGTTGTCCAATGTTATCCTTTCCCCTCCCAGGCATGGCCCGTATTAGCTTCAGCGGCATTGAAAGCCATATGTGCATAGACCCAAGGGGAAGAAAGGTCAGCCGTGACCTAGCTGCTCAGCGCTGTTGCGGAGTGCGATTGAGGGACTTCGTTCGTTCCGTCAAACATGAGTTCCGATTAAATTCGAACAGCAAAAGACAATACAAGTTCTCGAGGCGGTATACTTGACGGTGGATTATCAATGATTCCTAGCTCCGAGTTGAACGATGATGAGATGGAAATGGCAAAAATAAATTCTTCGATCTAGAGGAGGTGGGCAGGCGTTCATGTACATCCGAACGAATCCATCAGAAACCTCCTGTCTGTATTCCAAGGCCTTGAAGGCCATTGGAAGGTTTACAGGAGTTCTCGAAAGAGACGTCAATCGTGGCAGGGCCTGATAGGTCATCGCGCGTTCAATTGCACTGCCGCGAACAGAGATATGTCTCAGCATCGACATCATGGGGAGTTGGCGGTGGGTGTTGAGGGGTGCTCAAAGGCGGCAGGTAGGGTACCCTGCGAGTGAGGGTAGTCAAGGATGTTGGAGCACTGAAAATGTTGAGAGGCTGCAAGTCGTACGCTTGAAGCTGAACAGCGGACTATTACTCAATAGGGATTTGTTTAAGAGCTCGTCCAGCTTCATCTTCTCACGAAACTTTAACGGCGAGCGAGAAATGAGAATACGGTTTCAATATTGATAAGTTTACTGACTGTATACAACGCCTGAACACCACGTCTCAACAGGTCTCAATGCATTTGCCGTCTTGGTAGCGACCTGACGCCCCCCATTGGCGGCAGGTGTACTGATCTTCTTTGATCTGCGCGGGGTATGAGCCTGAAGGAGGGGAGGAAGTTAAGCTGGTACTGACTATCAGACAGACAGTAATTGTCCAAGCTCGTCCCTTGAATTAAGGCAGTTGAGAGACTGCGTACTAGGGGCGAGTATTAGACACTACTGAGGAGAGGTACGCATGGATGAGCTTACTATCTGCTTTTGAGAGCGCCGGTCGTAATTGCGGTGAAGACGTGCATCTCGATCTCTCGTGGATCAGAGCATAGCACCACACTGCCAGGGGTTATATGTTGAGAAAGACTGCTGGGGGCGATATACAAGAGCGCTGAGGAGCTCAGAACGCGGTCTCGGTGTTGGTGGAAGGATATACATTAGCGGAATTCATATGTGACCCCGCGATCAAGAGAGTTGAGACGCGCATGATACATAGCTATCATCAGGAGGCAGGTTTTCGATAATAATCGAGATTTTTGATCCATAAAGTCACATTCCTACTTTCTGATGCCCCAATGCTAGTAGCCTTCACTTGAGCGTGATAGCGAGCACACTAAGCCGCTGACGAACCGGAGCTTCAGACGCACGGAAAACCGGCTTCATTGGACTAACAGTGGTGGGAATGTACTGAAAGTGTCCGTAAAACCCCCTCCTGGTCAGATCAGCATGAGATATCGTTTCTTGCAGAGAGTACTTACCATAGCGGATCGATAAACCCTGAGTGATTTGAAGCCGGGCGTGGGTAGCGGGAGGATATCATGAATTTAGCTCTGCAGAACCATAGTCTCGCTAGCATGAGGACTAGAATGTAAGTCGCAATAGAGCACTGGGAGTATAATGATGCATATCCTCACCTGAGTCACCAATATGACACCATAGAGGGCTGTGACCCGTGCCACCTTTGACGGCCGATGTGGAGGATAGCCACTACACAGACACAGTAGGTTTTGTGCTCCAAAGCCCAAGTGCCTCAGCAGTCAAGAAAATACCACGCTCAGAATAAGAAGGGCGTCGTAGATCATAGAATGCCTGGCCGTTCAGGTGCTATGAATCGATGAGGGGAGAGCGAGCAGACAGGGGCGCTATTATTTGATCAGGTGATCAGATGTTGAGAAGCGATAAACGCCAAGATGACTGGGAAGGTCCTCTCAGCTGTGTTTTCTCCCGCGCTGCTCCCAGTTTTGCCTCGAGAACGCATTCATCAGAGATACGAACAAGGACGGCTCTGCTGGTGAGTTGGTTGCCTCGGAAATTTAACCGAAGAAGGTTGTTGCTGACGTCAGGTTTAGAAGCGCCGAGAATAACCACCATCACGACATAAGTAGATATGATGAGAAAATACTGACACGAACATATGCATCTCCGCGAGGAGCCATGGCCCCTCATTAGAAGAGGGATACAAGCAAGGTGAATTACCATCCACGCTCAGTTTTGCTCAAAATGTTTCATTAAATTCGCTACTCGGCTTCTTCAGGGTCCCTGACTGAGACGTTGATCCCCACAACCACCACCATGAAGCCAGGTGGACTCCTGCCTCTGCAGGTGCCTTCTCCACCGCCGTATCCTGGATCACAACGGTCACCTCATCTCAAACTGGTGCTTCGTATCCTCACATTATCCTTCGTTGCTCTTGTCTATTTCGGCTTCACGCACCACTACATTGATGTCGGCACCACTGACCGTTCTCGCTTCCAAACCGTCACTCGACCCGATATCCTCGCTCACCGACAGTCTCTCGTAGACCAGTGTAGGAACATACACTCTCCTGCAGGCCCATCTCCCGATTTTGATCCTGCAACCCGCCTCGACAACGACGGCCGCTCTGAACGCTTTGTCGAGGGAACAAAGCCTACCTTGATCCGAAACGCGAAGATCTGGACGGGTCATGACGATGGAAAGGAGGTCATTCGTGGAGATGTGCTGTTGGATCGTGGGCTTGTGGTTGACGTTGGGAAGATACACGACAAACATCTTCAAGACCTGAAGCGTTTGGATGTGATTGATGCGAAAGGACGCTGGGTGACCCCTGGCCTGGTGGACTTACACTCCCATATCGGCGTTGACAGCTCGCCGCATCTCGACGGTGCGTGATTGAGCTCTCTTGTTCAATGAGAACTGCTGACCCTCTGGTTCACCCACACAGGCGCTGCTGACACCAACTCACGCAAAGCACCCATCCTTCCATGGCTCCGAAGCATCGACGGGATCAACACGCACGATCGAGCGTTCGAGCTCACCGTTTCAGGAGGGGTTACTACAGTACAGGTTCTCCCTGGAAGCGCAAACAATATCGGTACGACCTTCCGTTTAATGCCGTTCCGTCTCTTTATGGCTCACGCTCAATGCAGGTGGTCAAGCGTTCATTATCAAGCTACGCCCGACTTCCGAAAAGTCCACGATATCTAAAGTTCTTGAACCTCCGCAAACACTCGTCACACCTTCTTCGAACGTCTCTCACCTGCGCTGGCGACACATGAAGTACGCACTCCCCTCTTCCTCTGTACATCCCTTTGACATCTTGATCTCATACTCCTCAGGCACGCATGCGGCGAAAACATTGACCGCGTCCACTCTCAAGTTCGCATGGACGCTGCATGGAACTTTCGTCAAGCTTACCACACAGCCAATGACATCAAGAACGCCCAAGATGCCTTTTGTGACGCTGTTGAGGCTGAAGAGTGGGATGCTGTAGATGGGAAGACTTTGCCGGAGGATTATCAGTGGGAGAGTTTGGTTGACGTATTGAGAGGGAAAGTTCGGGTAAGTTGCAGTTCTTTTCTCTTTTCAACGCGCCGATTATCTGACTTTATGAGTGTAGCTCTCGATTCATTGCTATGAGGTACACCACAATCTCTTGAAATTTTCGTTTGTGCCCCACGCTGATTCTCATGCCTTTACCTGATAGGCCGTCGACTTGGACATGATCATCCGCGTAAGCACGCTCTCCCATTACTCCTCAACTTTGGCTTACCCTCCCTATCCTTCACGCCCTCAGCTCTCCAACGAATTCAAGTTCCACGTCCACTCTTTCCACCACGGAGGCGATACGCACCTCGTACCTGACCTCTTAAAGAAAACCTTCGTACGTCATTTTTCTGTTAAGTACAGCTAATGCTCTATGTGTAATGATACAGGGTGGTGCGCCAACAATCGCGCTCTTCGCTTCCAATGCACGCAAAAAACGCGAAGCGTACCGGAACTCTGAGTTCGCTCCTAGGATTCTCGCGGCTAACAATATATCAGTCGTCATGAAGGTATGTCGCTCTTGAAACACGAAACTCTTACTGACCTTCATTGTTATTATAGTCCGATCATCCAGTGTTAAATAGTCGCTACCTTCTCTACGAGGCTCAACAAGCACATTATTACGGCCTCAGCACCGAGTTGGCTTTGGCGTCTGTTACGACGACGCCTGCGAAAGCCGCTGGGATGAGTCATCGGGTTGGGTTCTTGAGCAAAGGTATCAACCATTCCTTCTTCTTTTCCATCACTCGTTGGCTCACCACCAATGCCCCTTGCACCAGGCTACGATGCAGGTAGGCACCTGTCTCTCCATCTCACTCTTTCATCACCATTCATTGACTTAATTATAAAAATTTCCGCGCAGACGTCGTCATATGGGACTCCCACCCCCTCGCCATCGGCGCAACGCCCGCACAAGTCATCATCGACGGCATACACCAACTGTCTTCTCCCCACGTCAACACTAAACCCTTCCTCCTCCAACGTCCACCCAAAACGCCAAACTTTGACAAAGAAGCCAGGGAGACAATCGAATACGACGGATTACCACCACTTCGCCCTCATGCTCATCGAAGATACGTAGATGGGGAAATCGTCAAGGTGGTCAACGTTTCGACTATCCGGACGGGTGAGGAGGAGGAAGTCGAAGATGCTGGCTCAAAAGACGTGTACATCCATAATGGTAAAATATTTTGCACTACCGATACCGGATCTCCTTGTCTTTCCGGGTCCTCTATTCTCGACGTTCAGGACATCAAGGAAGTACTCGACCTCCGTGGTGGTGCTCTCCTGCCTGGACTTACATCTTTTGGATCACCACTCGGTCTAGAAGAAATCGCGCAAGAGCCCTCAACGAATGATGGGAGTGTTCCCGATGCACTCACTGGGTCCGTACCCTCGATTATTGGCGGGACGAGTGCGGTGGTGAGGGCTGTTGATGGGCTGACCTTTAATGGGCGTAATCTTTTGTATGCTTAACCTTTTTTCTTTCTCTACACCTTTCTTGCAGCGCTGATGATGGGTATTACCCCGGTTTGGTTTTGCAGACATGCGTATCGTGGGGGTGTCACTCGAGCTATAACTCCTCCTTCGGGAAGTGGCTTCATCCAAGGTCTTTCAACTGAGATTTTCACTGGGGCCGAGAATTCTCTCGAGCCTCGTGCCATAATCCAGGAAGAGGTTGCGTTGCATGCCACTATCAGTCACAGCGTTGACGCAAGTATCAGTACACAAATCACTGCCCTCCGTCAATTACTGTTTGAATCCAATACAACAGCCTGGCAGCGCGTTCGCAACGTACGTCACACTCTCTTCTAACTTTCTCCTTCTTCAGGAGCCTCACGCGTGTATGAGTAGAGAGAAATCCCGCTCGTCATCAACGTTGACAGTGCGGATATCATGTCAACTCTCATTCTCCTGAAAGAATCATACCGTCGCTCGACACGCAGCGATTTCGACCTCACCTTTACTGGTGCAGCAGAGTCCCATCTCATCGCGGAGGATATCGCCAAGGCCGGGATAAGTGTTGTTGTGACCAAGCCAAGGCCGTTCCCTGGAACTTGGGAGGGCCAGAGAATGTGCGTTCCACTTCTTCCTTTTTATCTCATTGCTACTTAATTCGTGGTGCATTTATAGACTACCTGGAGCGCCGTTGACACATCATGGAACTGTGATGAAGCTCTTGGACGCTGGTGTTAACGTGGGTATCGGCATTGTGGATGGGTACGATGTGCGGAATACACGCTTTGAAGCAGCTTGGGTGCGTATCCCTCATAAACCTTGACATCCACTTACAATACTCGTCTCCCAGTTGGCGGTCAACTCGTTTAGAGAAATCGGGCTATGGACCTCTTACAAGCTCGTTTCTATCAATGTACAGAGAGCACTTGGCGCTGGGAGCCGTCGTCGGTACGGCGTGAGCAATATCACTCCAGAGCTGGTAGCCTATGAAGGAGGGGGTTGGTCGGATTTCGAGAGTAAAGTTGTTGGAGTGTTTTCGAGTGAAGGTGGATTTACGGAACTATTTTGATGTGCGGATTTACTGTCTTCCATGTACTTGAATAGTGTCAATGAGTTTAACGGAATATGGATAAAACAGTTGTCAAGTAATGAAAACATATCTCATGCCACCAAAATGACATGTATGGACTTCCAAACCATCACTCTACCAAAATACCAGAAGTAGGCGTGAAAGAGACAACAAGGGATGTTTATTGGAGTAAAGAAGCTATGTGTAGAAAGGCCAATGTGTGGGGAGAGATGATGCTGTGTACTGATAGTAATGCTTTTGTGCGATTCGTAACTAGCTGATACTGTACATCATCAACAGCCACTCCCAGAAAGCAAAATACTCATTTGGTGATAAAGTAATACAGTCTGATCAGTGTGCCAGTGACAAAGAAATTGCACTGTTTTACTTCTATCTATGCAAGGCTGTGAACAGGAAACTATGTAGATGGGTGCTTGAAGAAATCTGCTTTCTCTGACAGCACCCTTCAATCTGACACACAGGCTTATTCCTTGTTCACCAGATTGCTGGTGAATTGCTACCACAGCATTTGTATGATGAAGCAGCAATTGTATGGTAGCTGCATACACTAGACCAGAATCCAATGTCATCTCTGCAGTATATTACAAGTGTATTATGGAACTCACAACTCACCTTGCCAAAAGACACCTTCATTGCCAGTCTAATATCCCCAACATATTTTCCAGGTACTGAGGGGTTAGAGTCCTGACATCCCTGGAGTACAAGCATCCATGGCCAGGATGGGACAGCAAATGAGTGGCTATTGTGAATGGTCATAGATGGTTTGCTGAGACAGCAGAGGGGGCCATCATCAAGAGTAATGGCCTGAGTGATTGAGCAGAGGCTTGCAGGGAAATGGGTGTGGTCTGGATGGCCTAGGACCCATTGGTGATGGTTGTGGGGGACATGCTGGTGAGGTGGAGCAATGGCTATCATGTGATAGTAATCACAGCTGATGAGTGATAGTTGGTAATGGCACAGAGGATGCAAGAGTGACATAGGATAGTATGAGTGGTGCACTAGAATGGCCATTGATGGCTGCGATTGGTGAGGGGGATGTAGATGATGGCCTTGAGTGATGGCCTAGGTGACTTAGTGGCCATCAACATCACCTAGAGTTGTCACTCCAGTCATGTGCCAATGAAGGATCCAAGGGAGAGCAATAGTCTGGTCATTGCTCTGATCATGTAATGGCTGGGTTTGAGGAATGGGGTCATTAATCCAGTCATGTGTTTGTCAAGGACCCAAAGGGAAATGGTGATGTGGTCATCACTCAGGTCATATGCTAGCTAAAGCAGTGAGGCTAGAGTCATTGCTCTGGTCATGTGCCAGCTAGGGAGCAATGAGGGTTTGTCACTGATCCAGTCATATGCCAATCAGAGGCAATCCATGGTGAGGTCTGGATCTAACAATAGGCCACTAGATCACTTACAGCAAAATTGCACAGATACTAGATCTTGTAATGATGGAAGAGAGGTGATGTGATCAGTCATGGGTTTTTGGGAGTGGCTATCAGGAGCACCAGAAATTGCCAGGATCAGTCACTGGATCAGTTCCTGTTGAGGCTGGATTTCCTTAATTTTTAATTAATTACTGGAAAATTCATAGCTCCCTCAGTATTTATTGCTTTACCATGATTTAGGCATAAAATGATTGACAAAATGAGGGGATCTCAGAGATATAGTTTTTGGGGCTGTACAACATTTTTTTGATACTGGAGCTCCAACACTTGGTACCAAGTGTGAGGGATAATACTGATAGGACCTGCACTAGCACCCATGCACACAAAAGCTATGTCACTATTATCAGTTCCATCATATGAGATGGTCATAAAAGTGACAATCCCTTTCTCAGAGCCCATGCAAGCCCTCAATACCATTGACAAGGGACTGCCCATACCTGTTTTTCTATTTTAATCTGATTCACCAACTCCATAAATTGAAATCATACACACTCCAAGTCCAATTCTGGAGCTTGCCTGGTCAGTGCAAGCTATAGTCCCTGTTGACTCCTGATTACAACAGGAGTGGGCTCACAAAGAGAGTGAGAGTGTTGCTGTGGTTACTAAGATGCTGGATATGCAGGGTGGAGATGTAGATGCTGCTGGGTATGCAGGTTGAGGATGGTGCAAGAAGCAGTACTGCCATCATGAGAGATGTGTCTAGTGCCAGTGCACTCTCTGCTAGAGAGGTTTGTTGTGCCAAAGGACAGGGAATGTGTCAATGCAGACCTTACATAGAAAATTAGTTAGTGTGGCAGCTAGTAGAGCATATGAGGAAGACATCCAGGTCACACATGCTGAAGGTGTGGTTCAAGACTCAAGCCACCCTGGGGCAGATGATGGCCAGGATAGACATTGTGGGGCCAACAATTTGGTGCTGTTATCCAGCATCTATCTCAGTAACAACAACATGACCATGATCACCTCATACCCTCCTCTTGCCCAACCAGAATCACACTTCTGACTACCAACCAACCCAGCTCTCTCTATACCACTATCACATTCATTCTTGTCAGCTGCTCTAGAATTGTCACATCAATCACCATCACAACTTTGTGTACCCATGCCTGTATCATTGCCACATCCACTCCATGAACAACTAATGGCACTGTTGCCCTTATGTTATATCCACCTTGAGGATGAGGACTCAATACTTCCCTGTTGTCTATTACAAACAATCACCTTATCACATGCACATCTATGATACCCTGATATCTTTCATCTTCACTGCTGGTGATATCTGTCAAGAACTGGGTTACTAAAGGACAGATGTGTGGAGCTGATGTTCAAGACTGGATGTCTATGACAGAGGAGCAGAGATGACTGATCTGGTCATTGAACACAGGAGTGGGTCTTGGCCTCAACTTATGTGTTGTGCCACTACTGATGCTGACCCAGATTTCAGAAATAGATAGAGACAGGAGGGCAAGGAGAGAGCAGAGGTCAGACAAGATAGTAACACATGACTTAGTTGATTATCAGACTAAGGAATATGGTAAAAGTTTGGCTACATATATACAATACAGCAGATAGGATCAGATAACAAATAACAAAGACATTGTGGAAAAAGGATAAGAGGATAAGAATGGCATCTGATATATTGGAAAGGCTAGAAGATAAGAATGCCTGAAACATTGGAGGAGACTATGAATGATATGACATGTGAAAGTCTGAATACAACACACAAGAAGATATAGGATAGGAAAGAAGAGTGGAGCAAGTTGAGTGGAAGCAAATTGAGTGGAAGCAATCTGAGTGAAAGTAAGTCAAGTTAAGTGGAAGCAAGTCAAGGTAAAGGGACAGAAGCAAAAAGAGAATAGAAATTCTAAGTTAGAAATACAAAGGTAAGATGGAGTACATGCCAGCTGGACTGTGAGGGTGGGTTAGGTCATGACAATATCCAATGATGCTTTTATTACCACCATTCAGAGATTGTGTGCCTATACAGTAGATATGAGGATGGAACTTTGGATTTCAGACAATATTATAGAAAGGGTATACCAAGTGCTGTTTATATTCCCAGGCACACTTTCATCAACTACACCAGCTCCTCATGATCAGGCTGGTGGTGATCATGTCCATAGTGGATCATTTGCAGATGTGGAGGCTCAAATGCTGGTGTTTATTGATGGGACAGGTCCAATGATTTGCAAGCTGTGAAGTCATTTGAATGGAAGTAGGAGGGTATAGAGCATGACACTATGGTTGTGAAGTAATAGTAAGATATAATCCACATTCTTTTCTCTCCACACATTACAAATACAATGATGACTGAAGCTACACTCCTGTTGTTGGCCTTGTGTTCTACACACAACTCAGTATTAACCAATTGCACTAGTGGTAGAAGGTGGTCATTATGGATCCAAACACTAAGATACCACCTAACCTACAATCCCTCAGACCAGCAGCACCCATACCAACATTTGAGATTACCTTGATGAGTCAAAACCAATCTTCCTATATGATATGACAATACAATGTACAGGTACTACAAACATTATGAAATTACTAGACTAAACTTGATTTCACTTTCACTTCAACCTTGCTCCATGGATTGTTTTCTAGCAGTCAACAGTTGCTCTCTATGAGGCAAGAAGATCATTGGTCTCCTGGTGATGCCAGCATGGATTTGGGAGTATTGGAACTGGGTCATATTTCTTGGGACAGTCAGGAATGTAGACAATAAGTACATCAATGTATATACTTGGGATGATGGCTCCCACCATCATCACACCAACCACTTGCACCACTTCTGGTGCCTAAACCTGTATCACCACTAGATCCACTCCTCAAAAAACCCACAGATCCACAAAGGTATTATTGCCACATCCAGTGCATATCTCATGCATGTCACATCACCCTTGAAGAACTCGGAACTTCTCTGGGTTTGATGACAAATGTCACCTCATCTCGTGCATCCAAGGTGCCCTGATGGTGAATAACCATTCTTTGTTTTCATCAATGGTGATCTTCATCCAGTGGTATTTTGAGCACTATTGTTCAGATACTGGATGGTTATGGAAGGTATGAGGGCGGAGCTTGGGAGTCAGATTTTGGATGAGAGGGCTGCAGGATGGGCATATGAAGCATTACTGATGCTGCCTGGTAATAATGGTCACGAGGGTAAGGAGCAGGAATATGTGGATTACTAAATTGGATTTAGTTTGGGTGGACTTTGGAACTGTTGACGTTCGAACTGGCACGTTAATTTCAACTTTTAGGAACTCATACAGTGGCTCAAAAAACTGTCCCAATGTTTTCGCATTTTGGACATATTTGCTAATACCAGGGCAGATATATGGCCTAGCATCCTGAAAATATTCACACAGGTACCTTGACATATTGGGCGCATATATTCCCATGATCACATGACCTTGTCCATCAATGAATTAGTAATGAATTATTAAAAATATCTACTCATTGGGACAGTTTTTTGACCCCCTGTCAGCCTCCCAGTATCTATCTTGTAACATGCCAGGGGAGCATCAGGGCAGGTGTGGGAGTAGTAAACAAGATCATGTGACCTTGGTTGACATGTTGAGATGGCTACAACTGTCTTTCTTCCTGCCACTACATCATGAAAGCTATCTCCTCTACCTAATACTCCCAAGTCACTTCTCTTCTCAAAGATGGCTATTCCTTGTGCCATATTGAACATAAAACTAGTCTAGGCAAGTCTACTGTTGGGAGGATCAATAAAGAAGTTGATGGGGACAAGGAAAACAACAAGGGAGGACGTCCTTCCAAGCTTTCTCCTCATGATAAAAAAGCAATAATTCACCAAATAACCTCTGGAAAGCTAGATAATGCTGTCCAGGCTACAAATTTCATTAACTCTACTCTGTCTGACCCTGTCACACCCCAAACTGTCAGAAATACCCTTCAGGATAATGGATTTTGCTCTGTAACCAAGATCAAATGACCTCTACTCAAAAAGCAACATTGTGAGGAATGCCTTGACTCTGCACATGAACATAGGAATTGGACAGTGGAGGACTGGAAGAGGGTGTTGTGGACAGATGAAACAAAGATCAACAGGATTGGGTCAGATGGAAAGGTGTATACCTGGAAGGAGAGGGGGGAACCACTGTCAGATAGGACCACTCTCCCTACTGTCAAACATGGAGGAGGTGGTAACATGATGGTGTGGGGGTGTATGGGGTGGAATAGGGTAGGAAAGCTGATTGAGGTTCAAGGGAATATGGATGCAGTGAAATACTGCGAGATTTTGGACAATGGGGTGGTGGAAAGCTTTGAAAAGTTGGAGATAGAGGAGGAGGAGAGGATATTCCAGCAGGATAATGACCCAAAACACACCTCAAAACTGGGACAACAATGGTTTGTGGACAACAACATTCAAGTTCTACTATGGCCTGCACAATCCCCTGACCTAAATCCCATTGAACACCTCTGGACCTACCTGAAGGACCAGCTGAAGGCATATGAAAGACCACCCAAGGGAGTATTTGAATTGTGGGAGAGGCTAGTAGAGGAGTGGAATAAGATTCCAGCAGAAAGGTGCCAAAGGCTGATAGAAACCATGCCCAGAAGGATTGAGGCAGTTATCAGGGCAAGAGGAGGTCATACAAAGTATTGAGTAGGTAGATAACAGAGGGTCAAAAAACTGTCCCAATGAGTAGATATTTTCGATAATTCATTATTAATTCATTGATGGACAAGGTCATGTGATCATGTGAATATATGCGCCCAATATGTCAAGGTACCTGTGTGAATATTTTCAGGATGCTAGGCCATATATCTGCCCTGGTATTAGCAAATATGTCCAAAATGCGAAAACATTGGGACAGTTTTTTGAGCCACTGTAACATAATTACTAGTTTCAACCTTAGCTAATCTAGTGGGCAAGCTCCATATGTTATACACCTAGCAAAGCAAGTACCAAAGCAACAGGATAATGCCAATTGCCAGTTTGTGATTGTATAGTGTGTATACTTCCAACAAAGTGAGTGTATTAGGAAGGAATTCATTAACATAAGCCAGTGCATACTTCACATCATTATAATGAGCTTGAGGTTGAACAACAATGCTATGGATATCTCCAATTGAAGCTTCAATCACCTATGATGAGCTTCAGTTTGTGATTGGGATGGCAAACACATAACAGCAGTACTATGTGATTATGTAAGAAAGGCATAATCAAAAGTTGCTTTATACTCACACATGGCCTATAAGAGTGAGATATCTGCTCATAGGAAATAATGCTTTGACTGTCCAAATTGAGTGTCTAGACCACTCTTATTCAGAATAATCTAACTATTATTTGATAACCAAGTATAATACCCCCAAATATACTGAATCTCATATTGCAATATGATGGCATGATCATCCAGAAGTAAAGCTAGGCCTACTATTGGAGAACACATTGATTGATGTTAATGTGACTGGAATACAAGCTATGTCTAACCAGGAGGGGCACACTATTCATATGCTGTCTTATGAGAGTCTAGTTCAACATGGAAATAGGACTGGTATTATTTAGCTTGCCCTTTGTGTGTAGTTATACATGTCTAGTTCATGCACAGGAAAGGCAAATGTAGGGTAGGAGTTTGGTAACAGGAGGGTGTTCAGATTGCATTTAAGATAATCACTTGGGGGTATTATTGCTTGAAATAAACCCACTCTATCACTTGGTGGTATTTATTGACATAAAATGTATGTACATTCTGTGTTTGATGATTGCAATATGAGTCCTCTGCCTGAGTGCAGTCTTATTTATAGGCACCATTGAGAATCAGGCATTTAGAGAGGGGCTTTGGTATGGAGATCATCTGACTACAAATGTCTGATATGAGCTCAGCTTTTTGCCATTATGTGTGATATGTATACATGCCTAGAACACATTCAAATGCCTTGTTAGTCTTCAATCCTGACAAATGGTTGACAGGTGCTTATCAATAACATAGTTAATTATCTGTCTACTATTCCAGTCATCTCAGTTTGTAAGATCATATAATTTTACCCTATTTAATATGCCTGATTTTCTCTTCAAAGCTTGATTCCTACAACCTACACTTGTTAGCAACAAGACCCCCACAGTTCCTATCAGCTGCTTCTTTGTAAAAATAGGCCAAGGGGTCTCCATTCACACTTTCATCAGTGGTGGAAAGTCCAGTAACTGAGTCATGTATAGTGTATCTCTAGAAGGATGCCTCTATCAATATGAGTCAACAAAGTAAAGAGTAAGTGACCCTTCTATAACAAAACAAAATTGTGAGTATAGCTGAATCTAACAGCTGTTTGGGCTTCTGGACTAAAGATGTTGTCCTAAGAGGTAAAGTGATGAGGAAACAAGTGAAGATGAGTTTGAGAAAAGCAAAAACTTTGAGGTGAGGTAGATAAATAATTAACACTAGGTCTGGAATTACCTAAGTACTAGTATGTATGCAATATATATAAAAGATATACTGTAAACAGAATTTATATACATTCTAGTTTTTTTGTAAAATATATACAATCTTGTTTACAGTATATTTGACAAAACATGCATTTTAAAGATATATTTTAAATATGATTTAAATATATCTTATATAAAAAATAGTATTATGTGTAATTTTTGTTTACAGTACATCTTGTATATATTTTGCATATATATTAGTTTCTATGTGGACCTGGGCTTAATGTAAGTCAAGTTTTTAATTTAGATAAATTCAAGACAAGTTCAGACAATTGAAGACAAGTGAGAGAGGTAGTGGATTTGCTAGAGTATAACTACAACTTGTACAGTATTTAAATAGAACAAGAAATAATAAATTTTCAATAAATATTTCAAAGTAGAAAGCGGAAAAGAAGATGAAAAAAGAAAGATAAAAACAAAAGAAAAGAACAATCTCTGCAAGATACTATATTTGGTCAATGATTTCTCACTATTATCATTGATGGAGGTCATCTTATGAGAAATCCTGGAAACAAGTATATTGCAATGCTTTGCCTACTTCAACAGGCTATGATAAGATTAATCATGACAGCCACTCCCTTATACATAGTAGCAAAGATGCATATTTTGCTTTATATACCAATGACTAAACTTATATGAACTCTGCCCTACCACAATATAGCATTGCTCACATGACTTGTTAGCATTCCTTACTTCTCCAGTGAGCTCTCTTACAATGATGAAAGAGTATGCATCAAGACTATGAAAGGCTAAGAAGCTTGACAATGATGGTGAGGCCATCTATGCTGAGAAACTTTAGCTTGTTTTTGAGTTCCAGAAATGGGTTCAAGGCCATTTCCTTTGACAAATAACTGCTAGCATTGACCCAAGTGGTAAACTACTACTTGATCTACTACTGTATGAAGAAATTGTTGGTTTATTAAGCCTGACTGAGAGAGAGGTGGAAATCTTATCAGAACAAGTCAAAGTAGCAAAAGCCATATAAGTCTGGTCTCAATTATGTAATTGTGTATCTAATTCTATGTTGATGAAGTGTCATAAACACCAGCAATATGCACATTCAAACAAAGGTATATTCTAAGCTAAGGTCAAAATAGAAATTAACTTCATAGATTGCAGAAATTTTATCTTGAATATAGGCTAGCAGCCAGTTATGCCAAAGAGGATGCCTCAAGCCTTCTTCCATCCTTCAGGTCACTGGATGAATGGCAGCTATTGAAGAGCACAAAAATGGAGGTTTGTGCACAGATTTGTGCACATTATTTATAAGATGATTGAGTTGCTGGTGTTAGTTTTGAAGAGAGGTATCCAATCTTCCCCAATATCCCAAGATTATTTCAAGAAAGTCCCCAATAAATTGATGAATAATTATTTATGCTGAGTTTCCATCAATAGCTCTACTCCTTTAGAACATCTGTATTCTGATTTCCCACTAGTACTTTTCTGTTGCTTACAAGTCACTTTCTAGGTCCTGCAGTTGTATAAAGTTCAGAGCCTTTCTACCAATGGCAAAATTCCATTCACCAAACCAAGATAATGACATGAAATAATTCTATAGTAATAACAACATAGCTCATGTTCTTATTTTCTCAAGTGTTGGATCTACTGGGCTGAATCTCACCATTGCTGACATTGTTATATTCATTGTAAGTCCATTCCTTCTCTATATAACTCCAATCTAATATGTCTGTCAGGATCAACCTTTGTCTGTGCAAGATAAGCAGCAAATACAGAGTTGGGCACATCACCAACCTCAGGACAAGATTGTCAAAGTCATCAGCCTGCTTGCAATGGATTTTGCTGACACATCAATGTATGAAGTGGCTCAGGGTAAACAAGACATGTTTGATGCATTCATAAATAAAGGGCTCAAGGATGGTATGTCTTATTTAAATTTTGAATCCTTTATTTAATGACTTTGTAGAGCTACACAGGCTGCTTCAAGGTCAAATGCCTACTGATGCTGACTCAGAAGAAGAGAAGCCAGTCTGACCACTAAAGCAAACACAGTGCCACAAAAAGCCCATTGTAGTCAATAACAACAACAACAAAGGTCCCAGAACTGCTGATAATCATCAGGCAGAAGACCTGACCATTCCAGGAATTGGGGCTTAGTCAAACAGTGAGCATGATGACCTTTCAGTGTGGCTGTCAGAGGAAAGCCATCTTAGTGATGGACTGCCTCTGACAGCCTTTTGTTCTGCTTCACTGCCAATGCTAAGTATGATTAAATATCTTACTTGATGAGATTTCTTTATTAAACACTTTGTTTAGATTTGGAATCTGATAATGAGCCAGTTAACAATAGTGCACTGAACCCTCAAAATACTAGTAGTAAGTGTTTTAATATTAAGGCAAGCTGGGAATAATCTAACTGTATACCTCGTTTTGTAGTCATTGAACACCAAAAAAGTACTGCTATGCCACCTTATGATGAGGACACCAGTCTGACCTACTTTGATATTTTCCACAAGCCTGCTGGAGACACCAATGTCAACACAGGTGAGTATTTGTACTATGTTTGTGTAGGTAGCTATCTACTGAAGCTCAAATATGTATAGACTTTTATGAAGGACTTACCCATTAGAAATCCAAAAGACCTCAAAGGAGCACTGTCAATGCCAACAATCACACTGATAGTTCTGGCAAGCCTCAAGCTCAATCATCTTCATCTCACAATGAAATCCAGAATGGTGTGTGCCTCTCTCATCAATATTACTTTGAATAGTACTCTCAGAGATGCAATAATTACAAGCCACCAATGCTCAAGCACCCTCCCATCAGGAAGCTAAGCAACCTCCTTGGGCACTGTTGGCTCTGGTGCTTGTGTTGCTATTGCTGTTCAAGCCTACCAATTACAAATAGAGACATGTGAGTTACTTTGCACTCAGAATCCAGCAGACACTTATATAAACTTCACAGCTGAACAGCACCTGTCACCCTCAGTAAGCCTTCTTCAAAATCATGAACAAAACTTGTACTCATTGTTACTATATCATCAGAAATTGTTGTCAGTGACTGCATCTTCACACCTTGAACAAGGTAGACATTTTTCTAACCCTGTGATTTCTTCTTACATGAGCTGCCAGTTCCACATGTGCAGTCTATGGTGCTTTTGGGATATAGTCAGTTATAATCAATAATGACTGAGCTCAATCTGATCATGATTCCAGGCCTTAAACAAGCTCTATCATCAGGAAATGCATAGCAGCAACCTGAACAAGGTCATCTTAGTCATATTGATAAGGTTCTCTCCCTAATGTCATTTGTCAGCTTCTCATAGTCAATGCCCAGATCTCCATGGTAAGTGTCTGCAAAATCTTATTAAATGGGTGCAAGGTATCTAACCTCAATCACCCAAATCTCAGATGCTCCTATTCAAATGCTGAAGCTGAACCCTTTTGCACTGTGATGTCCTTCCACAGCACCAACACTGTCATCTTCCATAGCACTGCCTGTCATTTCTCCACTGGCCTTGGCCAGTGTTCACCTGCTTTTTTGTCCAAGGATGGCCTCACCATTGCCTGCTGTGTTGGATCCAAGGAGATCCCAAGACAATGTAGGGATATTGCTTGCCATATCATTGCATATAAGTGTCTAGAGCATCTTATTTGGTTATACTTTGTGGATTGAAATCTTCAAAACAGAGTCCCTCAAGAAGTATCTCTGCTTAGAGTGGTACTGCCAGTCACTGTGAAGTACCTGTCCCACAAATATCTGCACTTTTGGGTCAGTGTACTATAAAGCCAAAGAATCTCCCAAAGAATCCCCCAAGTGTTTGATTGTTGTGCTCCAGTTCACATGTGTTCATTTTTTCAGCATAATATCATAATCATGTTTGTACACTATGATATGAATGGTACCTGTTGTTGTTCATGTCCTGATTGCAAGTCTTCTATGACTTGGTGAATCTCATATGTGCCCATGCTGTGTTCACCAAACAGGTGTTGATGTGGGTGTGCTGGTAAAATTGTGTGGGCATGAAGATATCTATCAGTTGCTGGTGAGAAAATTAAGATAGTCCAGGTGATGTTTGCCAATTTTGGTAGGTCATTTTGGTTGGTACATTATTTTCAAGTAGAAAGTTCCAAATGAATTTACCACATCAATTCGAGGGGACCTAAATCAATAATACTTGATATCCTAGTGATTTCCTTCATCATACAGCCTAACGTTCATGATGCTCAGTATACCAGCTATAAGGTGCAGATGGCCGGTATAATTATACCCATACAATATATCTGGGAGTGCATCACTACAACAAAGAGAGAAGAATAAACCTCTGGAAGAAGTGAGATCATCAAGTCCCAGATATTAGAGTTCTGCTACTCTTGGTAGCAGATGGCTGTGCATACTTTACAACTGCAGGTGTCAAAAGCTTGAATAATACCATATACTTGTGTAAAGTGCTTGGGAAGAGTGTTTCTAGGAAACAGAAAGCCAGCATATTGAGATAGCACACCTGGTATACCTCACTGGAGTTAAGTTTTGTTGCAGACATATTAACATCAACTTCCTCATTGATACCAAAGAACCTAACTGGACTAGATAATGAGGGCATTCTCTTGACCATCCTAGAATCCAGCCAATCTACTGATAACATTAGGAATAGCAGAATGTGTACCATTGTAACTACTGTAGAAGGGTCAATAGTCAGCCAGCCCCTTAATATACTCCCAGAGATCCAAATGTATGCCAGTGATTTTCTGGTATCTGTGATAGGAAGAAATTGATATTTGGTGCTACTGGGGTGGCCATTGCAGGTGACTGCATACCTCACTGATGTGATTAGCAATTAAACAAAATGAGTTCTCTTGCAAGACTTGTAATTTGCTGAGGTCATTTTACAGGAAAATAAATTCCTTCCCCTATCATATTCTGATACTTTGCATGCCTAGCTTGCATCCACTCTTTTACTTGTACCACTCTTCTATTGTGTATCATGTGAATATGCAACACATGTGATATTGGATCTGCTGTCTGTGACAGCATATTAGTGTGCTTAGGAATAGCTGGGTGGTTATTCTATGCAATATTGTTACATTAACTGCACTTGCAGCAAAGCCTGAGGCCTTGCTGAGTCTTGTAATATTTATATAGATAGTGGCAGCAATCAATCCCAACCTTGGCTTATTAGAGAAAAAGCACTGATATTGAGCTCATGGTTGTTAATCAGTGTTCTGTTGGCCCCACATTCCTAGGTGATTAATGACAATCTAGAATCTCTAGTCTACCTACTATCATCTTCATGAACAGACATTGTTTTATGCTCATGAATTCACCATCAGGACAATACCATCATGTATTAATTGCCCAAAATACCTATTACTTTACATCTTTGATCTACATTCTTCACATACAAAAGCCTCCCACTTGTGCTCTAAGCCATCTTTGAAAAATTCCTCATCTATCTCCTTGAGCTGGGTCTGGATCTCATCATCTGATGCATGGGGGTGCTTGCTTTGCCAGTCTTGAAACTCTTTGAGTGGTTTGCCTGTCCCAACAGTCTCCTAATGCCATGTTCATGTGGCAATGAATCTGCAAGCTGTAGGGATAGCAAGGATGTGTTGAAGGAGGGGGGAGGGGGCTGGTAAAGATAGGGTTGGTGAAGGTGGGGTCAGTGTCAATGGGACTGGCACCGATGGGGCAGGCAAAGTTGAGGATGAGGCCAGTACACTGGGAGTGAGATGTTTGGTACAGTGCTCATGGAACCATTTCCTGCAGTTTGCACAGTATTATTGGTGAGTGTTGGGTTTGTAGAGAACACCACAGCAACATTTATTCATGGTACTCTATTTATCATCATGCATGGTAATGCATTTCCCAGATGGAATGGCAAAGGACTTACAGTGATATGACCTTATTTGGTATTGTCAGGGTCAATGTGGATAGTGTAGCATGTATACCAGGACCAACATTCAATCACATCTCCAGACAAGTCTGCATCATTGAACTGATGGACTTTAAGGTGGTCTATGATTCTGATCAGCTGTGAAGTCTGTGTGTATGTAAAAGAGGGCTCACCATCAATTGCATTTATACTTATAATACTCAGATGGTCACTCTTGACAAGTTCTGTGGTGCTGAGGCAGTGACAAAAGTCTTCCCTGAAAGGGTCATTGAAAACAGGCAGCTAGGTGAAAATTGCAAGAACAGCTGACCTACCATGGCACAGAAGCTCCAACTCTGCTATATCCTGCTGACTGTAGTACCAATAAACTAGAACCCATACAGTCTTTTTATTCTGAGCAGAACCCCATTTAATATAGATCTTGTTGAACATTGCTTTCCAGTGCCCATCACCATTCTCAACATTTCCTTGGGGAGTCTGCTTATGGACCACAAAAACACTGAGTTACAGGGTGTCAGCTAGAGTTGGAATCACAGCTTTGGGATACTTACTCATCATTTTTCTTGATTACCAGACTCTCTCTGTTCTTTTTAACTTCAAAACACAAGCATTCTTTGTACACTTGGGAGTTTTGGAGCTGATTAAGGGTAGGGTCTGTGGGTGCCATTGTGGCAATATGATGATAACCTTGAATATCAGAAAAACCATGCTGCATGGCAATTAAGCTTGTTGGTCTTCCCACCATATTTTTGTTTGTATGACAATAGAGAAAGTATGTGTTAGTTGACACCATCTAAAATATGCTACTCTGAAGTATGGTATGGCCTGTAGAGGAGGAATTAGAGGCTCACCTATGAGAAAGCATCATACTTGTTTGCCTCTGCCAGGGGGAGAGAGGCTCTTGGTCTGTCATATCCTGAGGAAAAGAGAGGGGCACTTGCAATATGGGAAGATCTGTTGTCTGGGGTGTATGTTAAACAAGAAAAAGTGCAAAATCAGATCACCAAGGACAATTAATACAGCAGCCAAGTCCAAGTAACATTAGGCAACAGTAATGGTCAGCCAGTGGCCAAGCCATTCCTTGATGACAAACATTGGTTGAGAACATGATCCAAGATAAATGCAGCAAAGGTATCTAGCATTTGCTCTAATTCAATGCAGTACTGATTTTATTTAGCAACTCCTTATTGTCTTCCCCCATGATGCCAGACTTCATGTCTACAACACAGGATAAAGCTATCTCTTCCATCATGCCAGACTTCACATCTGTGAGAAGAATAGATGCAATCAGTCAGCCAGGTATTACACTTGGCCTTGTAGCAATGATCACCAGATATTTGCATCTATAGTGAGTGCTACATCACTGCTTCTTTTGCCTATATCCTCTTTTCTTATCTGATGTGGCTTCACATCATGGACAGTCTATGCTGGGACTTGAGAACATAAAAACACCCACCTGAATCCAATCAGATACTTCAACAAAGCAGTTGGTCCTTCAAGGAGAGGAGGTCATTTCTGTGAAGCCCACTGTCATGACCCAATCCTCCCTAATGGCCCAGCTGGCAATATCTTACTTAGAATCTTTTTACGCAGGCTTTGGTTTCCGTCTCATTACATTGGCTTGCTTCCACTTCATTCACTCCACTCTTCTTCTTTGCCCTGTGCGTTGTATTTGGACTTTCCCATGTTATGTCATGTTCCATTCCCCTTGTCATTTTTAGTTCCCTTCCGATGTCCCAGATATTCTTATCTTCTAGCCTTTCCGAAATATCGGATGATAATTCTGCTCTTATCCTTTTTCTGCAATATCTTTGTTTTGTTAGTACCCAACCCTATTTGCCATATTGTATATAAGTAGTTGAACTTGTACTGTACTCTTCAGTCTGATAATCGACTAAGTCACATGTTACTACCTTGTCTGACCTCTGCTCTCTCCTTGCCCTCCCGTCTCTATCCATCTCCAAAATTCAGGTCAGCATCAGTAGTGGTACAACACATAAGTTGAGGCTAAGACCCGCTCCCATGTTCATCGACCGGATCAGTCATCTCTGCTCCTCTGTCCTAGATACCCGGTCTTGAACATTGGCTCCATCCCCCGTCCTTTAGTAACCCAGTTCTTGACACCCACATAGAATAAGCATAAATGCTGCAGCCAGGCACAGGTGCATTCTATTGTAAAGCCTGATCTTATTGTTTCAGTGGCTGACTAGACCACTATTCTTGCAGGCAGCCTAACATGCCACATTATCAGGTACTGCCTAATTCATTGCTGCCTCTCCTTCTCTGAGCATCCTTTCCAACTTTACTTAAACCCTTAAATGCATAGAACATAGCACATGTATATTACTTATGGAAGTGTAGAGCAGTCATCCTCTTCTCAGTCATCTCTTTTATGGCATAATACTTAACCACAACTAGTGTATGCTGATTACCTGTATTAAAGTTGTTCTTCCTCACTTTCTCTGCTCCAGAGAGAACCAAGGCATGTGTAGCTTTTTGTCCCCATAACAAAACACTTCTCCACACTCTGTGTCTCTGTCACAATAGGGTTGGAATGTTGAAAAGGATACCATCCTGGGCAGTAGATTTATCACAGGAGCTTGATGAATGATACTGTGAATGCTCTCTCTCAGAGGGATGTATACCATTGCCAAACTTGCATAGAAGGGCTTTGGTCAGTGATCATGCTATTGTACTGGGACCAATTTGCTCAATACCTTCTCTTCTCAGAAATATCAATAATAGCTATCACAATTATCATATAATATCAGGGATCAAGTTGGAGTCTTATATAGATTGATACCAACAGTATCTGTTTTGATGTGTTGGCATGTATATTTTTGATCTTACATAACTCACACCTGTTGCTGAATAGGCTCTTAATATAACTAATTTAAGATAATTAAAGTTCTTCTATCTAAGAATGCTCAAGGAACAGGAATAATCAAAGAAGCTAAGAAGTTCTTCTAATAGGTCAACTGATTGTTCTGATAATAAGTCAATTATTATGAGACTTGAAGTTGGATCATAAAAGAAGCTTTAGAAAATAACAAGTCAAAACAGACTCAAGAATATAGAGATAAATACAACAGAAAATATAATCATGATATTACTTTAATAAAGCTAGTATTGACTGCAACATTTATAGGAAACAAGTGCTAGATATAATCAATATACACAACATGCCTTTTCATCAATGTCCTCTTGTAATTTGACACTTAGTGACTGTTGGATTCAGTTGTGCTTATATTTTTACCTTTATTTGTTTTCAGGGGTACAACTACCCATTTCCCTTCAACATATTCAGGATAAATACAAGCAATTCATGATGGATTTGTACATATGATAATCTGATGATTTCCTGTTCATGTTATGTTTAGAATAAGAAAATCACAATATCAATCACTTCAGATCATTAAACTATCATTGGAAAACCCATTTCACCACCTTCCGTCATCTTCCTCAACTTGTTACATAGCATGAATGGTGAATGGATAACACTTAGCAGGCCTTTGCGACACCGCCACCCAGGCAAACATTAGAGATAGTCCACATCGCACGACCGCCTCCCGCATTTTGGCCGTTGATATCTGAGTGGAACGCCATGTTGACATACTGGTCAAGGACGTTGATCGCGGTCGCACCACCAGGGCCTGCCGTCCCGTCAGTGCCACTGGTCATGAAGGGCGCGTTGGGTGCCTGGACCTTTGTGAAGGGGCCTGTGGCGCTCTGGGAGACGGCATATGAGATATCATAGGCTAGAGAATTGAAGCTATTCGACGAGAAGAAGAGGTAGTACCCTATGCATGGATTTCGTGAGTCTACATAAAATATATGCAATATCACGAGGGATACTCACAGCCATCCCAATAGATCATGGATGGAGCCTCAATAAGGCCACCGTCGATGGGATCATTGGTGATCAATGTCGTAGGTGAGCCAAGGAGGTCGAAGCCGTTCGCACCGACATGCTGGATCTTGATGGGGGTCGACCTCCCAATTGAGTTACCGTCGACCTTCCAGAGGATGTAGAGGGCGCCTCCGGGCGCCTGGAAGCCTGACGCATCGATGGCACCACCATTGGCAAGGTCGCAAATGAGAGGAGAACTGTTGGGGGAGAAGGGACCTGCGGGGTTTGTTGCAGTTGCGATACCAATGCAATGATCGTTCGTCGGGCCACCTCGGCGGTGTGCAGTGTCTGGAAAGCAATGAGTGCGAAGTTAGCATTTAGGGGATAGCTTGGGAGATCTGGAGACATTATGATTGGTTGAATCGATTAAATACTTACAGTACATGACGTAGTGGCCAGCAGTGATCTCACGAACGTCAGGAGCCCATACAGCGCTGTATTCCCGGGAAGATATGAAAAATAAATAGAAAGGAGCAATGGAGACAGTCAGCGTCATATGTAGCTAGAATCAAACCGTAACCGCACACTCACCCATCAGCCCAAGGACCGACGCTAGAGAGGACATTGCTAGGAGAGGTCCAGCTCACAAAGTCGGCTGACTTTGACATGGGGACGAGACCAGAACCAGAGGACGTTGAGTACGCATACCAGGTACCGTCTGAGTTACGCATAATTCCAGGGTCGGGAAAGTCCTGATTAATGACAGCGCCATGGCTGACTGTGCGCTTCGTCGGTGTGGCAGAGGAGAGGGTCGAGAGAACACCGACGACGGTGAGAAGGAACGAGGTGGAGAACATGATATTGAGAGTAGCGAAGGGGTGGACAAACAGACGCAGCACAGAGGGGAAGACCGACAAAGGGCAGAAGGAGGAAAGTGTTGGGGCCCCGTTGGACGATAGGGAGAAACACAAGCTTCAGCAGCGAGAACCAAGTATTAAATCAACCATGACCGTGATCGAGCGCTCATGTGATATTTCTTTTTATCCGATATATAGACTGCACATGTACGTGGCGCGTACCACGGTTATTATAGCATATGCTGAGCATCGGTCCGCGAGGTTTACTCGAACTGTATCTTGTTGCGGAGCCAACCAGTCAGTGGACGCATGGGGATTGTTTAAAATAGTGCACGGGATACATGGTGTGATCTTAATCTATTCTTTGTTCCGAACATAATAGCTCAAAATAGCTCAAAATAAAGACTTCGTATTGATGCTAAACCACGCGCAGCTTCTTCCCCACCACCACAATGCCACTCGACCGCATGGAATCATGGGAATCCGAATACTGTCTCCTATCATGCTCTACCGCAGAATATGGTTACATTTATGAGAATGACGAGTACTCAACTGATTTTCTCGTTGATGACGCCCTCGAGATAATTCGCGCAAAGGAAAATGAGCTCAGAGACGCCGAAGACCAAGTCCAGCTTGATGACCTTTTACGCGGAATGTTACTTCACGTGCCTAGCGCAGCCGGAGCTCGCTACGTCGCTGTTGCTCTTCGCCTTACTGATCAAGAGGGCACCGATGCCGTAGTTAACATTGCGAAAGCTTGGTTGAAACACTTGTTTTTCCGAAGTCCGTTTCTCAACTCCCTTTTTCACCAACCGATCCTCTATTTCGATCACTTACTGAATCCTGACCTCTCAGTACAAGCTATGTCTTGTAGAATCGACATTAGCGATAGCCAGACCCCTTCGACCGACAATACGGCACACGAAATTGGGAGTCTTACTCTCACTGAAAATGTAAAATACTTTAATTCCAGTTTTCTATTGCTCACATATAAACATACAGGTTGCAGCCCGAGAGGATCATCGGTGTGCCATCACGGGATGTGTCGACAGATTGTATGCACAAAAACTTCGCAAGCAAGGTGATCCCATACCGGCAGGAGCGCAACGTTTGATGGAGGCTGCACACATTATTCCTTTCCCCCTCGATCTTCCCGCCGAGTCCTCTAAATTAGTATTTGTGCGTTCATTTTCCCGTGATGATCTCGATCTCCTGATTCCCATCTTCTTGACTAGCGAGATTCCGTGCACACCTTGGACATGTTTCGGGATTGGACGACACTTGACATCAGGGCTCTTGCCGGAGAGAAGATCAATAGCCCCGCTAATGTGATTTATATGACATACGATGAATGCTTGCGCTTCTGTCGCTTCGAATTTTATCTTGAACCCGTCAGCTGCGCTTTATACCTCATGGTTTCTTGCTGAATTTGTTCACCCCCAGGACACGGATGAGCCTGACGGGTATCAGGTGAAGTTCCATAATGATTATGACACATTAAGCACTGGAGCTCGCACGGCGCTAGTGAACTTCAAGGCGTTGGAAGACCCAAAGATAGAAGTCCCCGACCCTAGGTTCCTGGCCGCCCATGCTGCTTTTTCGAAGGTTCTCCATCTTTGTGGTGTCGCAGAGTACTGGGAGAGGCTCGAAATGCAGGCGGATGGCGATATAGTGTCCGGTATGAACGACGAATCGAACTTTGCAAACCGTCTTTCCGCCAAGTTAGCTCTGCTGGCTTATTGACGATACTTGAAAAACTGTGATTTCCTTTTCAGCTGTCGACTGAATAACAAGTCAATGACCACTAATTGGTATTTAAATCGGATGTATCATGTAGGCTTATCTCTTGTTCTAAACAAATTTTTACTATACGTACAATGGACTTAAAAAGCGGTTATGGAAAAGTCACATTTGTTGAGTCACACAAAGGAATGACTCTCCTCTGTCAATCGCATAGCGCAAGCGCCCAATATCAACTCGATTTCAGCCAACAAGCCGTCTAAAGCTTCGGTCGACTCTGAGGCTCGTGGACCTTGATTACAACCTTGCCGAACTGGTCTCCACGCTTCAGTATCTCGAATCCTTCTTCCGCGGACTCTAGACCATCGAGAACATGAGAAACGAGCGGGACTATGCGATGTTGCGCGAGGAAATTCGTGGCTTCAATGAGATCTCGGCGCGAGCCCATAGTCGAGCCTAGGATACAATATCAATTTTCGGCAGTGTCGCTAGGGCAATGAAGAATTCACCAAGTAGTTTCTGGTTCTTGAGGACGTCACGCATGGTAAATGTGATAGTCGTGGAAGCCGTCCTAAATATGGATGAGTCGGAATACATAATGATCGAGCGGAAACTGAAACGCACATTCCATAGCAAACAACCCTGCCACCTGGTTTAAGGACTCTACTGACTTTTCCTAGTACATCACCGCCTCCAGAATCAACAACCACGTCCAGTTGCGATCGAATGGACTTCTTCAGGAGGGATGCGAGCTGCGCCGGCCATTCCTCTATGAATAGACGTGTTTGATATCAGGACACAATGAAGCGGGGGCGAGTAACTTACGGTCCTTATAATTCACCCCTCCCTTCGCGCCCGCCTGAACAGCCCTCTGGATCTTCTCAGGACTTCCACTAGTCACGTATACAGATGCGCCTTTCGCGATACATAGCTGCATTGCGATTAGAGCCACACCTCCGCCGATGCCTGTGATGAGCACGTTCTGCCCAGGCTGCACCTCGCCGTTCACCATCGCTGCTCTGTTACACGGTTGAGTGGACTGAAAATATTTGACAAGATTTGCAGGTACCTCCAGGCTGTTACTCCGCCAAGTGGCCAAGCAGCAGCTTGCACGTCGTTCAGGTGGCTGGGGGTTGCAATAACCTGGTCCCGCTCGACAACGATGTACTCTGAGAATGTGCCAATTGGTGGGTTTGCGCCGCCCCCAAGAATTCCAAAGCTATGAGAATTTCAGCGAGAGAGAGAGTTGGTTGAGCTAGCGGACTGACATCGATTCTGGCGCAACGGGATCATTATCCCATCCACGACTAGGAGTCAGAAAAACGCGTTTGTTCACTAGAGGATCGTCCTTTGTCCCAGACGCAATGACTGTTCCTAGCAGACGACAAGAAGAAACGTCAGGTGAGCACACAGAGAGTCAGGAGAGAAACATACCCGCACCATCCGCCCCGAGTACACTCCCGAAAACCACTCCAGGGTACATCCGCTTCCTAATCCATACCTTATCAGTGTTACATTGAGATTCAAAGTACGAAGCGCCTTAAAACCGACTGCTCACCTCGCGATGGTTGAATGCGACAGCCCCCGTCTTCACCAGGAGTTCTCCAGTTTTGAGTTCGGGGACGGGTCGGTCAACAAGAACTACGTCATCATATGCCGGCTTTTTCGGTGTAGGAGACTTTTGTAGAACTAGCGCCTTTGTCGTGGCTGGCAGAGACATGTACGTGTTGATTGCGCTAGTGAGTGGTGGTGGTATGAGTTCATTAGTTAATGAGCGCTAAGTACAAGCTCCAAGTGTGGGATCTCCGGCGGCTCAGATGCCGGTTTTACCGAAGGTCACCAATACTGAATTACACAACTCTATTGGGCTCTGGTTCGCGACGATCAATGCGTAAACAAACTCAAGTTTCCCTAATAAGTATTAACCCTGACTCTCCTTCGCATCTAGGCGGTGGATGACACCTTTCGCCTCCGTGATATTATGCGGACGGCAAGAATACAAGCGCCCGTTGCAATCAATAGCGTCTTGAAAATCCATCGTTAGATTGGCGAATACTTCCTTAATTCTTTGTAGACCTACCCCCGAAAACACCGCCGGTCGCCACCAGTGATTTCCACTCCGGAGTGCTCCCATGATGGGCGGTCCTGAGAGAAATTAAGTGTCTCATCATAAATACCTGAGATATAAAAATGTTCACCTATCAGCTCTGCCAGACCTGGTAATGCTCGATCGGCGGCTGATTACCTATAAGAAGGAAGCTTTGCTCACCTGCAAATGCGAATGCAGTTCCAAGACGGAGCCTGTATTGTTAAGAATGATTGTATTCACTATGTCAAGCCCAAGCTCACCCGATCTCCTCCATGTTGTCAGTCAACATAGCGACTAGAGGTGAACACGTAGCGACAACTAATATTAAACTCTGAGTCAGCGGTATGGCAGTCATAAATGGATCACCGAACATACAAATTCCCCAGAAAAATCCGAAGACAACGCCGACAAAGACAACACTTAGGACCGACCTTATTGCCATGAAAGCAAAAACAACACCGCCACAGACGACAATCGATACCATGGCCAGAGTGTCTACCCCTATTCTCCGAGTTAAGAAGGCACAAGCAATGCGCCCAAAAAATCCGCAGCCATTGAGGATGACGAGCTGTGGCGTTCTGTCAAGCGAACCTCTATTTATTACATTGGTACATATGCTTACTGAGTAAAACGCAAACTCCTTGCTCAGCCCATTTTCGATCGCCGCGAGCTGGAGAAAAAACAATGGAAATAATACACCTAATCCGAAAAGGGCCAGCCTGTGGACAATGAAAGTCAGTGAAAATGTCAATAAAATATTCGAACCCACCCAATAGTGACAGTAACAAATGCAGTGTCTCTCGAGAACCGCCTCAGGGACTCCGAGTAATTGGCATAGCTCTTCGGGGGTGCGAATCTGGGTTTCATTAGATAGCAAGCCAGAATCAAGATTGCGGTAATCAAGCTGGCATAAATGCTGGAAACTATGGCGAAAGTCATATTTGGACGTTGCAACAAACTATTGAGCATGATTGGTGAAACGACGGCTCCCAGCGATGCTCCCGCAGTCACAATTGGCATCGCTACAGCACGCTTTTTGTCGAAATACTGCGAGACGATGACCAAGGATGGAAGGTAAATCATACCGCCGCCCAGACCCACTCCTACTCCTTGACAGAGGAACGCCTGCATACAAGTGAGATTAATCATGCACGACCGGCATCAATGACTCACTCCATAGTATTGATTATGCTTAATTAATGATAACATGAACAACGAGAGGGATATCAAAAGTGCACCGCCATACACTAAGTGCATGCTGAACGTTGTCAATTCGTGGCAGTCACCGTATAGAATGATTTACTGTCTCACCAATATCCTCGATCATATAACCTTCCAACAAACAACCCGATAGCGAAGAGCAGGAACGGACTCACACTCCCAATCCAGCTGCTCCATTCAGTTAGAAAAGCACTTGCGATGCAGTAATAATATACACACGCGATGGATGATGCCGAATATGCGGTCATGTAAATTCTAGTATAGTAATCCGTCATCAAGCAATATGAGAAAAATCTGAACCACAATGCCCGATTATCAACTAGCCTTGATAAACTCCGAATGCGCACATATATCTGATGTCGAAATCCACAGTAAGTCAATTGAGATTTTGGGCAGAAGCTATGTTTTGGTTACCCGTAGCTACAGAACTGGATAAAGAATCTGAATAGAGGCTCAATTAATGCCTGAGGATTATACGAGAAGGTAAAAGAGAAAAGCACTTACGCCCCAAGAACGACTCCCCATGCACGGAGCCCACCATCAGGATGGGCAGTCCGATCTATACTTGGCTTGATAATGGAATTTTCTCCTTCGTCCGCTACCGAATTGTCCAAGCCTTTTTCAGGATCTTCAGGGCCACAACTGGTTACATGTTCAAGACTCGATATACCCATGGATTCTACGATGTTGAGGAGGAGAAGTTGATGATGCAGGAGGAGTTGAGGTGCTTGATTTTAAAACGCCAGCCGGTACCAGTGGAAGGTCAGGGTTGCGGCTTTTCAATAAACCAGTACCATGAACTCATGACCTTGTCTATGTCTATCTTCGTAAGCCAATTTTCTCCTTGTGAGCTTTTCTCCGAGTACACCACACTTCTCAAATCTGCGATGAGTCATCATACCGTTTTCCCTGCTGCATATTAATGATAGTATCACTCCTAGTGCCTTTGAGCGATTCGAGAGGTCGTCCTTGATCCCCGCTGCCAGAGTATCTCGTGGATCGTCAAATAGTTGACGGCAGGACAATATCAATGACAGCCCTCTCGATCTTCCATCCAGGATAAAATTGAAATATGGCCAGGCTCGTCGCTGATGCTGTAAATTTGTCAATCCTCAGACGCCCTTTGACAAATCTCAATGTTTGACCTCCAAATGAAATACATCTGACCATGAATGTCGTTTTCAGGGTTGTTTATCCAATCTATCGCTAACTGGGATGTCACAGAGTTCCTGGTTGTTCCTTTAAGGCATCCTAGTTGCTAATAGGAATTAAACATCACCCAGAGTATTCATCTTGGAGGATGAGAAAACATAGAATCTTTGTCAGAAGATTCGAGATATTGGACTTGGATATGTGGGAGGTCGTGAGCTAAGCGTTGTATCAGTACCCATTCTGTAGTGTTCCGTATGTAGCTCGCCAGTCACTCAGCGCCACCACCAAGTCATTCTCACTTTCATGTACCTCATTTAAGATGAAGACCGCTTTCCCAGTCCACGCCACCGCTCTTTCCGAAATCGATTATGGTTTGGAATATAGTTCCAGTATACTCGCAAAGATAGCTCGAAAGAGTCGAGCTGATTCCAGAGAAAGGTTGGCTAGCTGATTGGATCTACGTAACTTGAAATTGAATTGAACGGTTTCCAGAGCGCTTACAGTAACATGGATTTCGAACTTTCTCAAAAGCTGACCCTCATTTTTCACAGGTGTCCACATGTCCAACAGGTATATAGTGATTAAGTTTCTTGTCCCCTATGCTCTTACTGTGGCCAGTCAAGAGATCTAGGACGTTTTGAGTGCCGTGCGACTAAATTGCCGGATGTTGCCGTCTGCGTGCCGCCTGTTACGGTGTGTTCACCCATCTCTTCCCCTTTACCAAAACGCACCTCAAGTACTTTCGATGTTTGAATCATTACGAATTACAACAATAAATTCTGGAATCAATGAAACTACGTATACCAGGATCCACTAACGTCGGGCTCGGAAAACCGCCATAGTGAACCATCGACACTGGTGCAGGGCTTACTCCCCCGCTCTCGTCTTCCCACTTATTCGCGTGATAGGGATATCGGTGCGTCGCAACAGATGAAGTATACTCTTCCCTTCCCCCAGGCCCTGGGTCGTAGAGCTCATGAAAAATCACTGGGCGGTGCTGCTGCCACGTTGTAAGTTGGAACTTTTTGCGAACCCCCAACACACCTGAATTTACTGTATTGCCTGGTTGCCTTCGTGCCGTTGACAGATGCTTTGTGTCCAACTACAGGAGAATAAACTTCGGCGAATCGTTTGCTTTGCCGGGTTTGTCATCCTGGGCCATGCTACAGTCCTAGATTTGAAATCTACTCTCGGCACTGGTACCACCACCAAACGAGGGAGGATGGGAAGCGGAATTTGCTCTCCTTCACTTATAGGGTTGTTAGGCTTGATACGGAAACACGAGGTGGCACGCAAAAGCATGTTGGATTCTCACCTACCGATCTGCGTTAATCATATTCACTGCGTAGTTTGAACGGTGGGCAAGATGGGCGAGCGAATCATCTGGCTGGCGCCACCGACAATGATCTTCACCTATGACAGCTTTCCCTCGCCGTTCCCTTGAAATAATGGTTCAGTCCGAAACTATTTCAACGAGTCGATGTCTTTGGTGTCGAGCTCTCAGGAACTCTACTTGCAGCGAGATACTATTGGAAACCCTCTCTTACTGAATATAAAAACCCTTTTCCCCCTTCTTTCAATATAGGATGGCTGCCCTGGGTTCATTCGCTAGATGGGACCATATCTTCTTCGACAGTCGATCTGAGTGCCATATTTCGACTATAACTTCTGGTCTGCTGATACTACATATAAACAAGCCTCAAATACCTTCCCCAAAAAAGCTCGACCTTAAGCCGTTATCTCGGGACTCTTAGCTTCGTCTTCATGGTCGCCGGGTACACATCGTGATGATCTTTAGTCTTATCCGCGGAGCGGGCATAGAAGGAAGTGAGTGTTTTCCTCTAGCCATGAAAGGCTTCGTCTTTCGTGATGTCTGAGAACCAACAAAATTCGCGTGTATCAAATTCGCTTCTACCACTTTCCTGCCGCTTGCCATCCTCCCATGGTTAAGTCACATGCTGACACAATCTGTGTTAACTGTGGAGCATGAGGCTCGCAAATCCTAAACGGGTAATCATCCACTCAGCCCCCACCCAGCGGCATCTCATGTATAAGCCATGGCTCGAATATTCACTTCCCCACCGGGGAACATGTCGAACACGGGGTCTCTATAAAATTACATTGGTGAGTCGTGATCAACCCAAGTGTAGTTTTTCAATCGTTTGTTTCAACTCAACAATTCATGAAGAACGATGATATTTCTCGCTTTCATCTTTATCTCTCTCCCTGTCTTTTCTAGTGTGGCACCAACCTCACCGAATGCTTGTGCTTCAAGCTTTATACATCACCAGAGCGAACACGAAGTGGCGTCTGGTTCAGGGAAAGCCTGGCACTTCCCGTGGAGTCGCTCCCGTAATCTCATCGATAAGCTCCTCAGACAAACACATGTTATCAGTGATGTAGTGGGGAAGGTGGCGGTGGTGGACGGCCTCTGCCGGGAATCCGAGGAGGTGGGCTCACAGAGTTGCTCCCAGGCGGGGACATAGTCTATTAGGTTCCTTAAAGTGGTGTTGGTGGTTCAGGCTGCGCCAATCAAGAGGAGGATATAGATGCAGCTTCTATCGGCGGTGACAATGCAATTGATGAAGAGGGGAAGAATGGAAAGTATTCAGGGCAGAAAATGAGAAGGAAAGAAGCTCTCGTAGAGTTTCTCAGATGGAGGTATTCTTAGCAGTCTCCTCGGTCTTGATCTCTTACATCCTGTTGTTGATTTGTTATATGACAGTCATGAGCTAGACAATTCCTGCCCAATACGAATGCCGGTATTTCTCTTTTTGTACTACATAATCTTGTGCGTGCTCTACTATAGTCCATCATTATTTGCTGTTTAGAATTATTTGACATTATCCTTCCTTTTGATGTCTGGCATGACTCGCTATTATCGTTAATTTCGACGATACAAGCTCGATACTAGTACGAACATTTCTCATTGGGCTACGTTTGTGTTTCTTCATTGCTTGGAATTTTGAATTATTGTGCTTAATACATAGAATTTGAGGACAAGAGCTCGACAAGAGATATCGTCAACATGGACAAAAAAACCCTGATCTCCGTGCAACGGACTTTTTCTAAATCTTAGCAGTGGCGTAGAACCCCAAAATCTTATGTTTACGTCCGAAATGATTGGATCCATATGAGAAAAATGCTTCAAACTAGCCAAGCTAACTGAGGAGCACGAAGTGATTCTAGTTGATTATCGTAGCTGCGGATTGACACAGATGCCTATGAAAACGATCATGAATGAGGTAAAAACCCGAGTATCCCTTGTCGAGATCAACTCCTGAACGGCTCCAACAAGAGTGGAGGGTCGTTCGACTGTAGTCAGATATTTGTAGATTCTAGACCCCAAAACCTTAACATCCGAAACCCACGACTCGACGCGGGATTCCCAAGGCAGTGTCAACATGTGAAAATGCAGTACCTGAAAGCTTGGTAGGAATCAAGATGATGCGTTATGGTAGGGTAAAGTCGGGATAGAGACTATCATTTAGCCTCGTTTAGTCGAAATGCAGCTTCATCGAGTATGGACTCGCAGCTTGTAAGTATGACGTTCAGAATAAGACTACTCGGATGCAGTTGGCCGCAGCACGATCTTCCAAAGTGGAGAAACACCCTTGATAAAGGATCGATAACTCACTAAATACCTAAACGCGCCAGCAGGTATACAATCGGCTTCGATTAGAGTTGTGTTTTTACCTAACAGAGTCGACGTCACTAGTTGGGTCTGGAAAAAGGAGTGCAGTGTCGGCGTGATCGTACGTTAGTGTGGGTGCTCCATATACCGAAACTCGGGAGAAGTTCCAAATAAGCTCACGGCATAACGATCAAGAGCACCTTCTGGTACAAGTCCAGGCGCGTCGCGTCGGGGGTCTAGCCCTCCGCGGAGTCGTGCACAGGATATCGTTTATCAGAGTATAGCTCTATGATAGAGAGTGTGCAGTGCAGGGAGGAAGATTAGATGGTCCCGGAGCCGAGCATTGTTCCTGGGCGGTAACGGACGATCGGTGTATATTTAGAGTATCACGGGCGGGCTGAGGCGGGGGGTCGGCAGTACCCGGGCCAAGGTGGTCTAGACCGGGCCTAGGCCCAGCCTCGACTCTTGCCAAAACAGGGTGAGCGAAAGGACGACCTATGCACTGGCGTAGTGGGCGTAGGTGAAGAGTGTCAACAATTTGAATGGTAAATCTGACGGAACGAAGGCCGAGTGTTCAGAGTGGTATTGGAAGCGTGGTTCGTGTGGTGGTAGAAGGAGAGACCGGATATGGGAGGCGCGGGAGAAGAATATGAGCGTGGGAATGGATAGGAAGGGGTGGAGTCTGGGTAGATGAAAGAGGCCAAGTATGTCGTTTTTTCAGACTGTTCGTTAAAGGATGGATGGCAGCATCCAAGGATCCTCAAGACCTGCCCACTTTCTCCGTCCAAACAACGACAATCACCTCCGCTATTCAGACCACTCACCAACCACTACTACGACTCCCACCACACATAATTCCTGGGATTCAAAGCACGAGCACCAGTCATCCATGAACCAGCACGGAGATCCCTCGTCGTCCCATGATGACCCTATGCCTTCTACCTCTGACTTTGTCAAGAAGCTATACAAGTGCGTCTACTCGATACTCTTGCCTAGATACAGGCATTCATCGCTCTGTTGCTTCGTAGGATGCTCGAGGACCCGGCGTTTCAGAGTGTCGTGTCGTGGGGACCCCAAGGGGACTGCTTCGTTGTCAAAGTGCGCTTGCTACTGGTTCTCGATCGTCCGTTCAATGTACTAATCTGATCTCACACTATGACAGGACATGAACGAATTCACGAAATCCATTCTTCCGCGGATGTTCAAGCACTCCAACTTTGCCTCTTTCGTTCGTCAGCTGAACAAGTACGACTTTCATAAAGTCAAGAACACAGATGACAATCAGTTTGGAGAGCACGTATGTCGCTACATGTACCGTTGTTATCTCTGCTTACTTTACACATAGAGCTGGACGTTTCGCCATCCTGATTTCCACGCGGACAGGCGAGATGCTCTCGAAAACATCAAGCGCAAAGTCCCCGCTCAGCGTAAAGCACAACAAGCCGCAGCCGCAGCTGCTGCTGTTGCACAGACACACGTTCAGCTAAGTCTTCCCTCCCTTGGCGGGTCTGGCGGCCCCGGTCCTTCATCACTCCTCGGAGGAGCGAGTACAAATCAAACTTCCTCAGCACACATACAAGCCCAGAATCAACTTCAGATTGAACAGCTGCTACTTGAAGTGAAGAGGCTAAGGGAAGAGGGTGATGATTTGAGAGGAAGGGTAGGGGTCCTCGAGAGAAATTATCAGAGTGTCCTTGTGGAGATGGTTGGCTTTCAGCGAGGGATGGCACAGCAGGATGGGTTAATGCAGAGCTTGATTTCGTATTTCCTGGGAAATGAGAACGGTAAGTGTTTTTGAGCCTGTTCTTTGCATGTTGTGCTCTGGTTCGACACGCCTCCTCTCCGTGGTACAATGGCCGGCACCGTTGTCTGAGCTAGACTGGTGTATCCTTTCGTCGCGCTGGTGGTTTGCTTTTTGTTGTTTTCCTCATGTCTTTTGCTTTGCGTCGCTTTTCGCTATAACAATGTCCTATTCTCGCGTTTGGCACCGTGCCTCCCAGCTCCACCCACTTTCACCCTATTTTTCTTACCTATTTCCTCTCATCCCATTTCCTTCGGAGGTCAACCTTAAAAAGCCATTCCTTCTCTCTTTTTTTTCCCTCCTTCCCACCCTTTCTTCTTTTCCCATCTTCGAAGAAATGGTTGTATATCACAGAGACCGAGGATTTAGAACCATCCTTGCGTAGATCCCAAGAATCGAGAAGTTTTAATGTTATTCATATATCCTTATATCCTGATGCGTACACTTGGAGACGTTGATTTTTTTTCCTTCTTTCTTTTGTCTCCTTGTATGCGCATCATTTTTGATTATTGGGACGAGAGGGCCTAGGCTGTTCTCGACCGAGCGCGAGCCTGCCAAGGAGGATGTTGATTATGCCCCTCGCTTACGCTTTTTATCCCCTCGTGTCCATTTTAGTTTCTATGTTCTTGTTCTTCTAATTACGGTTCCCGATCTCGCATGAGTGCGATGGGATCGGAAGATCTCGAGCACTACTTGCACTCTCATGCCGATGTTGCAGTTTTGCTGACGTCCCAATTTTGTTTTTATTCTCTCGGACTTTCCCTTCCGTCTGGGACGGATCATACTCTACCGTTCATGCAACTGTTCGGTTTCTATCTCTACGATACAACACTCGTACGTGTTCCTTCACAGGCAAACTTAAATCACTTGGCCCTTCAAATCTTCTAAACCCACAATCAACACCATCAGCGTCAATCCTTCCTCCATCGTCCTTATTCCCTCCCACCGATCTGTCAAATTCCCAACCATCGCAACATTCGCCACGGCGTCCGTCGGGCTCAGGTTCTCCTCAGCAAAGTGTTCATTCCCAACCGACAACAAGTGGATATGCGGGTGGAGGTGGAGGACGAGGAGGGTATGACGCGGCTGGGTCCATGATACCTCCGCCATCTATGTCGATCCCGTCCATGAATGTGGGGAAGGCGTCATTGATGCAGATGAGTGAGATTAGTAGACGCCTAGGCAGCACGAGTGGACCAGGGAGTTGGAATGCAGAGGAAAATTCTTCACAAGGGCAGAGTGCGAGCAGTAGCAATAATGGTGGTGCGAGTGGAATTGGTGGGTTGTTCTCGATGGGGAGTTTAGTTGGGATGTCGAAGAATGAGGCGATTATGAGAATTGAAGAGATGTATAGGGCGAGGATGAATAGTGCTTCGTCTGCCCTTGCTGGAAACTCTAATGCGCAGACACAATGGGCGTCTCCGTCAAGTCCGATAACGTCCAGATCACAACAGGTTGGTGCCACTCCCAATACCGCCACTTCCTCTCGTGGTTATAGCTTACCCGAAGCATCGTCCTACCCCTCATCCTCCCAATCACAACCACAGCAACCACCAACTCAGCGACCACCAAGTGCATCATTCTGGAGTTTTACACAAAGCTTAGCAGATGAGGAATCTTCCAGTGCGCTGGGGCATGAAGGATTACAAGTATGCACTATCGGACAATTCATTCCTCGGAATTCGGCCGACCAAGTGTCGTCGTCATCGCCTTCTGGTACGGGTGCGACAAATTGGAATTTTGATCCTACTCCTCTTACTTCTGGTTCGTCGACATCTGGGGCGTATGCTTCAGCTTTCCCTACGGGAACGAGTGGGCTGAGACTTGGAGATGGGGTTGTCGGTGAGAAGAGAATGGGAGAAGGGAGAATGGGTGGTCAAGCTGGAGGAGGAGGCGAAGAGGAGGAAAGAGATGAGGAAGAGGAAGAAGGGGAAGAAGAAAGTGAGGAAGAAGAGAGGGTAATGCCTTCACCTGTTAACGCTGTTTTTGCAGGTCAGACGACTCTTCCCTCGACTGCCGCTTCATCATCTTCAAGTGCTACGGTACGATCTAACAGCGGAACAGGGACCAGGACGACAAGACGGTCTTTGCGGAGTAAATCCGCTCCTCGCTCTACATCCACGTCTCCCAGATCCACTAGACGCGGAAACGCTGGTGGTGGCGCCGGTGGTAGTGCGAGTGGTGGTGTTGCTAGCGGCAATAATGGCGGAAAGAAGAAGCTTCGAGTCAGAAGATCAACGTTCGTCCCCGGGTGGGCTGTTCCGCCACGAGTGTTATTGGTGGATGATGATATCGTGAGTCGGAAGCTTGGGAGCAAGTTTTTACAGGTGTTTGGGTGCACGATTGATGTGGCTGTGGATGGCATGAGTGCGGTGAATAAGATGAATTTGGAAAAGTATGATTTAGTGTTGATGGTGCGTGTTTGACCTCTTCCTTTATTCTGTGTAGATGCTGATTTTGGGATTTTTGTGCGAGGATTTTAGGATATTGTGATGCCCAAGTTGGATGGGGTGGCTGCTACGTCGATGATACGACAGTTTGATCATCTGACGCCAATTATTTCGATGACGAGTAATTCGAAGCCGAATGAGATTATGACTTATTATTCGTCTGGTGAGTGTTCCCCTTCAATTAAATTCTTGGCAGGCTCATGACGGTGATATGGGATTGTAGGGATGAATGACATCTTGCCAAAGCCGTTTACGCAGGCTGGGCTGTTTGAGATGCTTGAGGTATGTGAACGTGATTATGCAGAGGGATTATCCGACGGAGTGTTGACCTGTGCGAATAGAAACATCTCATACACCTCAAGGCGATACAGAAAATGAATCAAGTCCCACGTTCAATTGGCGTCCCTCCCTTATCCGATGCATCATTCGAACAAGCTGTAACTACTGGTGCAGCTTCGCTCTCATCGTCCTTGTCCTCATCTCGTCTCCAGCCTGGCCTGCTACCACCACCACCCCCTACAGGGTCACCATCCATATCGACATCCGACGTCAACTCTGCTCAGCTTAACAACACCAGATCGCCAATGACCATGACCAGCGGTGGTGGGGTGGCAGTGGTGGACCATATACTTCTGCCTACACTGGATCTTCATCGTCTGGTATCGGCAACAGCTCTGGCTCTGGTGGTCAAGGGCAAGAAAGAGACGACGACGAACGGATCAATCCACTTTCGGGGATGGGATTAACGGACGAGCAGTATAATATGATATTGCAGAATATTGTCAATGGGGAGAGTTTTATGAATGGGATAGACGGCTCTGCTGGTGCTGGTGGTTCTGGTGCTGGGGAGAAGAGGAGGTATGATGAAAGTGGATTGACCGATTCGGAGGACGCTAGGCGGGAGAAGAGGAGTCGGTTTGAAGTGATTGAATGACCCAGTGAGGGCGGGTCCGCGGATGGCAGTCGTCGAACTTATCGTTTGTGTTTTGGAAATCCCTATGCTTGTCCCATTTGACTCTTTTTCTTGGAAATTTTGGGACACGTTTTCTTTCTCTGTCTCTTTCTTCGATCGGATCGCGCTATATGCTCCCTCATCCTTTCTTCCAGCGTTGCTATCACACGTTGTGATCTCGTTCCTGCGAATACGTCGGGATTTATCTCCTCAATTCCGCTTCGTTATTCCGTCCTTACACCTCCATGCCTTTCCTCTCCCCGTCTTTTACCTTGGGTTTTAAAAGTCGACTATGCTATGATGAACCTTCGCTTTGCTTGATGATACATTATCTTGGACCCGTACATGTTTTTTTTCCCATTTGTAGTTGTAACCCCCTCCCCATTTGCCTCCCTCCCCACAGAAACACGAATACATCGCCTTTTATGACTCGCATTCAGTAGAGCTGCGATTTGGCCGGGACAACCGCCTCGAGTGATTAATTGGTAAGCAATAGGGCTCGAATAATATACCGGGGCTCCATGGTTCGAACTCTCGCAACCTGTGACCAAGTTTGTTGTTTGGCGCCTCGGAAGTTACTTACACCGTTTTCTTCCCACCACAGAAGTCGCACGCCGAGTTATTTTCTGTCAGCGGGAACCTTGGGAAGCCAAGAGTCTCCGCTTACACGAGGGCCATCAATCCCTGGTGAGGTTATTAATACCCCAACATGAAACGGTTAGTACGTGTACATGTTTGGTGCACATGAGCTTCACAGCTTTGTTGCTTTTCACCTTGAACCGTTGTCCTTCTCGTCGCCATCGATCGTGTGGTTTCTTCTATCACGATGACTAAAAGCTCTATAGCCATAGTATCTGAGGCCACGGATTTGAAAGCCAATGTTGTCGATCAGTCCTCTTCAGGTCGAGCTATCCAGATTTCGGGTATGTCTTCCGAGAACTTCCTTAGTTGCTTCGGACCGCACCACCAGCTAAACGCCACCACTAATGTCAATATAGGCTTTACAGTTGTTCTTGACACGACTATTAAACGCCCGTTGTATATCAAGTTCAGCGTTGACCAAACGACCTTTCCCGATTTGCCGTGTAATGAGGTTTCTACCACCCATACTGCTGGAGAACGTTGGAGTTGGTCGTTGAATCCCTACTTGTGAGCTTTGAGGCTATTTATTCTGCTTTCCATGAGCCCACGACGCTGATCACTCACACAGAAACCTCCAGGAAGGATCCACTCTTACCATTCAGCTTCGAAAAAAGCGTCGAGTCAGAAAGGACGTTACGATTGCTCGCGTTATCATCCATTACAGCGATGTACGAGCGTACCTAAATTCGGTGGCGCAGGATCATTACCTAGGTGAGTATGAGTTTGCAGCTCTACCAGTTCGCCCTATTTAACCATGGTTTCGTTGTAGCGTACGAAGTGCATACCAGCCCCCGAATCATGCTTGATATCGCTGCGGTACGAGATACACGCTCTCGTTGGTTGTACTTACTGAGCTGACTCTTGATGACGACTTCAGGGGCCTTATGCATTACATACGGGGTTGAATGCTGCTGTGGAGAAATCGCAAGAGTACAAGAGCGTTTTGGATCACCTAGGGCGTGCAAAAGGGTTTTTGGGGACCTTGATCTCGTTTGCAGTGGGAGTTAGCGAGGCATGTGCCTTCATTTTTCAGACAATATGATGAAATGTTAACTTTGTACAGTTGGATCCGATTGCGAAGGCGACGTTAGCTTGTGTCAACACCGTCTACGAGGTACATTTTCCCTGTTTTGTTCACTGAGAAGCTGACACTGACATTTTACGATCCAGATTCTAGTTGCTCAGGATGAATGTGACAAGCTGATATTAGGAATGGCTGAGAGTATGGCTAGAACATTATGGTACATTGAGGACGTTCGGCAAATTCGCACGCCTTACGCAGTTGAAAAAGACGATTGAGGACGTATTTCCTTTAATGGAAGAAACACAGAATTTCATTCTGATGTTAACAAACAGGACCGGAATGGGTAAATTCAGGCCTTGATTCATATATGTGTCTTCGCTGATTCATCCAATCCAGCAAATCTGCTAAAAGCTCATTCCATCCAGGAGAAGGTTGAAGACCTGAACAGGCGCTACAACATATTTCAGCAGCAGTTCGATCGAGGTGTTGCGGTTGAGACTGCGGTGAAAATGGACCTTTTGGTTGAATTGAACAGTAAGACATGCTTTCTCTTCTGCTCGATTCTGTAGCTTATGAATCTTAGACGCTTCCAAGGACGACGGATTATTAAAGCAACTTCGACCACGGGGTATTGAACTCACACCACTCGCATCGGAATGTATGGAAGGCACGCGAGAAAGGATCCTCTCTGATGTTGATAATTGGTTCGCTGATTTTGACAAGAGTAATGTACTTTGGATCAGAGGATTTCCGGGTGTTGGAAAATCTACATTGGCGTCTAGCATCGTATCGCGTTTACGCGCCCAGCGCCGACTCGGATCTTACTTCGTTTTCGATCGAGCCAAAGTCACCGCTGCTACCCCGAACGTACTTTGGCGCTGCGTAGCCTATGATATTGCGAGTCGGTATCCGTCCGCCCGACGATGCATTGTTGAACGGTTGAAGGATGAAGAGGTGGAGGTCAATTCATCAAACATCAAAACTCTTTTCAGATACCTTATTGAGGAACCCCTACTGGAGTCGGAAGATGACATCCCCCGCGGTCGTCTTCCTATCGTTGTCATTGATGGATTGGATGAATGTGGTGGCCACCAAGGTCGGCAATCGGAGGACCGCGAAGATCTTTTGGATACACTCAAGAGATGGCCTCGACTATCAAGACTCTTTAAACTCGTTGTCACTAGTCGATACGAAGACGACATTTACCACACCCTTTCCAAAATCAGCATTACCCTGGACATCTCTTCGGGAACGACAGTCGGCTCTCAAGCGTCCGAGGACATTCACACATTCCTCGTCCATCGCTTTCGCAAGATTGCACAGAGCTATGCGATTCATTGCCCAAGGACTGGCCTGGTTTAGATGTCATTGCCGAGTTGACTCGACGTGCCGCCGGTCTCTTTATTTGGGCGAAGACTGTCACTGAGTTTATCAGCTCTGGCGAACCACAAAGTCAGCTCAATGAAATCATGAACCATTCATTAGAAATGGGTAACATGGCTGTTCTATACTCCCGTATTCTCGAAACGTCGTTCCGCATGCCGAGCATCCAGGTCTTGGATGCCTTCAATTCTATCGTCGGCACCATGGTTCTGGCTAAACGCCCACTTCGGCGAGCAGAGTACATTGAGCTTTTGAAAATCCAGCCCTCCATGCTCGACTTCATTCGCAAAGGCTTACGTTCTGTCATGGATCCTGGAAATACCCTCCGTTTTACCCATCAGTCATTTGTAGACTTCCTTCTGACTTCCGATAAATGCCCTTCCGATTTCGTCATTGACATCGCCAAGCAACAACGCGCACTTGCCAATGCATGCTTACAGACAATGTCGGCAAAGCTCAGCTTTAACATCTA
>JAACJO010000066.1:0-52461 GCA_013368445.1 Leucocoprinus leucothites
AGACAGTGAGGCCATCGTTACATTATTGATACCGGACCACATTTAATGGCCAACTGATTTTGCTACCTTAGGCAATATTTTAATTTACATATTTCTATTGTAATTTGGACTATATCATCAAATATTAGTATATTTGCTCGATTATTTAGTCTCTGAGGGCTATTTTTAGCCAATACTTTACTATATTTATAACTATAAGCTGTTTCCCTTGTAATGGGGGTTATTAAAATAAGTATTTTTATCTTCTATAATTAGAAGTATTTCAGATAGCTCTCTTTTTCTAGTCTTACCTTTACCTTGTAAAGTATAAGCTAGTTTTACTAGCTCTATTAAGGTTTCTTTGTCTTTGTGTTTACCTTCTGAAGACTGTAGTACAATTTTTTAAAAATAGAATACTCTTCCATTTTACAACTAAATGGGCACATATAAGTCTCTAAGAATGGTAATACTTATTTAATTATTTTTTTATAACCTTTCAAAGTATTAAAAATAATATCCGGAGACCCTGATTTCTGTACTACAGATCCTTCTTAAAAAAGTTCTTTATATGAATTCAATATATCTAATCCATTTTTATGTTGTGTAACATTAAAAACAGGTTGAATATTTACTCCATATTTGAAATCTTTTTGAATAGTTATAGATACAGACATAGAACCTTCTCCTTCTACAAATCCACCTAAAAAATAAAGATAGTTTGAATTATTAATGTTTCTTTTTAACATTTTAAGCTTTAAACTTATTTGATAGTGTCTAACATATTAACTTTAATTAATACTCTTATAGTTTTAATCTTTTAGTATTTGGCATTGGTAATTTATCACCAATTGTATATTCCCTGCTGATTGTCCATTTAATTATCTTTAAGATTATTACTTCAGTATATCCTAAAAAGGAGATAAAGTACTTAAAGCTTTAGGATGTTCCAGCATATCATCGAGTTTAATGAGGACCCTATAGGTTTTTAATCAAATCCTCATAGTTAAGACCGCTATTAACCAGATTTTCGATTAGTCACTTTAATAGATTATGTTGTTAAAATTTAAAACTTTAACAAGAAAAATCAATGACCTTTCTTATATTAATGGCATCGGGCAAATTTCACACAGTATACTATCACATTAATGATTGCACTGTGATGTGTTTTTAGTAAACAGTCGGGGCCTCCGATTCTGTGCCACCGCTTTAATATTTATTGCATAGAATAAAATTTATGCGGTACCTCTTATCGTCAAACTTATGCATGGCTATCAAAATTTATCATGCAATTAAAAATTTTTTTATAAATCTACTGTAAACTTTCGCAGTCTAATTTAGATTATTATTATCTAATTGATTATAACCTATTTCCTTATATTATTTCAATTAGGTACCACTTTACATAACATAAGGTATATTTAATACACCTTTGAGAACCAGTCAAGAAACTCAAAAATTTTTATTTTTTTTTTACAATATAGGCGGGCCTATTAATGGTTTTTGCCGGTTAATTAAAAAAACTAGTTTACTTTTCAATTATCATTTCGTCATTTTGTGATTACTTTTCAATTATCATTTCGTCATTTTGTGATTATACTAGTTTCGGTTATAATTATAGCTAGCTAGCTTTTTAATAGCCAATTTTTACGTCGGATATTAGAAATTCACTTAGTATTGGTAAATAGAAACCAACTTTATGAATTTTTATGCATTTGCAAATTTTTAGATGGCTAATTTTTTTACAGGAAGGTTATAATATTTAGATAATTAATTTAATTGTTTAGAAGGGTTATTGATTGGATAGTTTCTTTCGAAACCCATTAGAGTATACCTTAAATGCATATAATTTATGCACCAACTACCGTCTACTCGTTGCTCTTTTACAGGATTACTACGAAAGTAGAATTCTGACTTAGATCCGCGATAGCCCATTTTCTTTTCATTTATCTTATGACTTGTTACCGTACATGGTTAATTACTCCATCCACATATAATTTTTCAATTATAGCTTGGTATCATAAGCTTTAGGGTGTCCCCGGAGTTTGATAGTTTTTGTACCCGTTATAGCGTGTTCCCAATACGCTTGGCAGGTGATCTTGCCGAGTTCCTTAACAACTTTTAGCTCTGCGCCTTAGTATACTCTACCTACGAACCTGTGTCGGTTTAGGGTACGGTAGCTGTTGACATTAGTTATATTTATATCAACAATAAAACATTATTTTCCTGGTCTAACCAATCTTAATCAACTACTTTTTTTAATATTAGCAGAAGATTTTAATTAAAAGACTTTCTGTTTTATACTCATCAGTTATAGCTTTAGCTATTTTCCTTAGAGGCCGCATTAAATCAAAGTGGATTAACCTTTCAAATTTGAAACCCTTTCGTATTCGGCGAGAAGTATTTTAACTTCTTTTTACGTTACTCATGTCAGCATTATCTCTTCAGTAACCTAAAGTACAATGAAACACTGTATTATAATTAGTTTGACTGAATGTTCTACTACCTAAGCTAACTTCAATATAATTATAACTATTAAAGTTAACCAACACGATATCGGTTGATTGTTTAAGACCCGTTAAATTTTCGGCGCCAGTATCTATATTTAATATATTAATATATCAAAGACTGCTGATGCGTTGTTACAAACGTTCATTATAAGTAGCGACTGCCAGGCTCACTTCACAGCTGTATACGATATTCTTACGTCCTTAATTTCACTTAACAATCATTTGGGACCTTGATCAGTGTTCTCGGCTGTTTCCGTCTTGACTACCCAACTTAGCTTGAGTAGTCTGAATATCTACCATCAATTTATGTAATTCCGAGATTCGCTTCCAAAGGTAAGATTTTCTAGGTCCCCGCAACCTGAACGCTTGAATATTGCTCTTGATTAAATAAACCAAGAAGTCAAATAAATTCATTTGTTGGGAAACTATTTGCTGTACCTCCATAAATCTTTAAGTCTTCTTAAAAAAATAAGAAAACTTTCCTAATACTATTAATAGGGTAGGTAGATGTCATACTTTAATATGTTTCGTAGAAAACCAGCTAGCACCAGGTCAGATTGGCATTTCACCGCTTACTTAAACTCTTCGGAGAATTATGCAACATTCACCCGTTCGATCCATTATAATCTGGTCTAAGTAAGATCACCTGGCTTCGGGTCTAATAATAGTAACTTTCCCACGTTAGCTCAGACTGTATTACAAGGTCGCTTTCGCTAATCTAGTCGCTTTCGCTAAGGCTTTTAACCTTGCTACTATTATTAAGTTGCTGACCCATTATGCAAAAGGTACGCCGTTATTCTAAAATTTAGAATTCCGACTGCTTATAGAGTTACTAATTCATGATCTATTTCACCAATGCATTTATAATTAAATTAATAAATATAAACTTATTTTGTTGTATACTACTTGCTTTTCAAACTTTTCCTTCACAGTACTTTTTCACTATCGCTAAATTTATAATACTTAGCCTTAGAGGATGGTTCCCCTTTATTCCGACAAGTTTTCTCTCATCGTACTTTTTAAATAAATAAAGAGTTGTAGATAAAGCTTTAAAACTTTAAAAACTACTTCTTTTATATTTATACTGTCTTAGCGACTCTAGGTAATATAAACATAAAGATTAAATAATTTTTATTTTAAAACTCTTGTAATCAACTAATCTTTATTTAAAGACTTATAATACATTTCTAGGTTGCTACCTATAAGCAGAGCCTTGTCAATTATAATATACTATAATATAAATATATAATATAAACCTACAGGACTTAATGTTTTTGACCTTTTTTAGTAAAACGATAGAATTTATCTAGTTTTATTTTTTCAATTTATATTAATAAGTTATATTATTGTCTCAGGCTAGTCCGATTTCACTCGCCGTTACTCTCGGAGTCTCGGTTGATTTCCTTTCCTTTCCCTACTGAAATGTTTTACTTCGGGAAGTAATTAACTAATAAGGTTTACCTTAGGATCGCTTAAATAGTATTTAAAACCTAATTTTTCTTAAAAAAAAAATAGATTTTTTTAAGCATTTGGTTTACCCTCCTTATATGTATAAATTTGCCTTAGTTTTCCTTAATAACCCCTTTAATTAACTTTAAATAATTTTTAAATGATGAGACTATATTAACATCGATACTTTTATAAAAAATATTTTTTTTATTTTGTAATTTTAAATTCTTTAAATTTTAAAAAAATTTATATATATTTTATATACGAATAATTTTTACTTATTTGGTTTAAACAAGAGAGATATCCTTAAAATTTTTAACTTTATTTTTTTTAATATAACTAAAAGAAGATTAATTAGTATAAACAATTTAAGAAAATAAAAAAAATATTTTTTAAGCCTTGGTTGCTTAGTGGTCAAAGCGCTATACTGAAGATATAGATATGGAAGTTCGATTCTTTCCCAGGGCATAATAATTAGATTATTTAGTAATTTTAAATTGGCTTTTTTAGTTTTTGGCGATAACTAAGTATTTATTTAAATGTTTATAATTAAATAAAAAACTTTTTTTTTATAAAAGTGTATTAATAAAACTTAATATGTTAGACGCTATCATATAACATATTTGCAATAAATTATGTTAGCAGCTGCAAAATACATAGGAGCTGGAGTAGCTTGCTCTGGATTAATCGGAGCTGGAGCTGGAATCGGAACAGTATTCGGTTCATTAATCTTAGCTACAGCTAGAAATCCTCAATTAAGAGGACAACTATTCTCTTACGCAATTTTAGGATTCGCTTTAGCTGAAGCCACAGGGTTATTCGCCCTAATGATGGCATTCTTATTATTATACTCATAATCTATATATTTATATAATTATAAGTTTTAATAATAATTAATAAAAACAAGGGAATTAAGAATTTAATCTAGCTAATCAAATTTAAGCAGGTTAAATTTTGCAATCAAATGCACCCCCTGTCTTTAATGTGAACACTAAAGACTAAGATTAAAAAAAAGAGCAGATCACTCTAAATTATTAATCGTTAGTATAACTTAAACCATAAACTATGATACGATTCCTTAACTATAATTAAGGATATTATTTGTATAAAGTAAATCCTTTTGGCGCTGTAAATTTATTGCTTTGTTTCTTTTTTAATAAAAAGAAGATCTGTTCTATAAAATATTAACTTAATTAACGAGTATGCCGAAATGGTAGCCGGGTGGGTTTTAGGTGCTCATAATTTTATTGTAAGAGTTCAAGTCTCTTTACTCGTATTAAAACTAAAAAAGTAATTAATAACTACTTGGTTAAGCTTACACTCTTAATTAAATATCTCATATAAAAGAAATTTTACAAAAGCACTTCAAGATATTTTGTAGGTTTATTTTTATTACTTTTTAAAAATACTAACTTTAAACTTACAAAAAAAGTTAAAATCACTTTTCACCTATTATAAAGATAAAGTATCATGAAATGGTTAATTTTAATCTAAAATTTAAACTATAAAAGATATATTAGAATTAAAATATATAGTATTTCATAATTATTGCTTTATCTGAAGACTAATGTAGTATAAGTATAGCTGTTTAAGTTATTCAGTTCAAATTTTTTAATTTAAAAAACCAAATGTTGTAGTATTTATTAGTTCATTCTAAACTCTTAACAATTTTACTAGTAATAGTAGTAGTAAACATCTTTAGCTGAAAGGTAAAGCGTGTGCCTTCGAAGCATAAGAATATTGGTTCGATTCCAATAAGATGTCTTTGAAACTCTAATATAATTAATTGTATTAGAGTTTCAATCCAATTCAATACAATCCATTTAAATTCGCAACTTTTAACATAGAGTTTTTTTAGACAAAAAAAATTTTTTTAATTAGGAAGCAGAACTCGAGTGGTTGAGTGTCCCCCTTTTAAGGGGAAAGTTCTGGTTCGAGCCCAGGTGTTTCCAATAATTATCTGCAAACCAGATAGTCTAGTCAAAAAAAATAATTATCAGTATTTAAATAAAGTAGTTTTTTTAACTTTAAACTCTAGAATCTAAAAAGTAATTTCCAACACTACGTCAAGTAATGCGCAATTGATCGCATATAAAACCGATCCGGACCGACTACTTTAAACCACTTAAATTAAAAAAAAATTTTTTTTTGTTTTTGATTATAATTTATAAATTAAGTTTTCTAATATTATTTATAATACGGATTTAATTAAAAAAAATTACTAGATATGATAGAGAAATAATACCTTAGTTGTTTAAATAAAATTTTGCTTACCTATCTATATTAATTGTTGTATGAAAAATACTCAATTATTTTAATAAATTTCTTTGGGTGTGTTTTCGGATAAGAAAGTTTATTTTCTTAAAAAAAAAATAATAATGGTTAGTTTTAAAAGAGAATTAGGATATCTAAAACTGAATTACTTGATAGAGCTAAAGTAAAACAATTTAAAGTTAAAAAGTAGCTAGTGTTTTCAATTTATATTATTGCAGTGCAATAGTTACTTAACTTTGGCAACATAAATAGTAATTAGGAAAATCAAAAGTATAAAAATTTAAGGTATAAATATTATAAATGAAAAATTGTTTAGGTAAAATTTAATATATTAATAGTATATAAGAAAAATGAGAAACTTTTAGTTGTTTAAATAAAAAAATGCAGTAAAAAAAATAATAATAAACATGGTTTGTATTGGTTTTTGATATATAAATCAAATTAACTACATTAAATTTATTTAGTAACTATATTAGTAAGCAAACACCTATACCTATACTTATTAATATTTAGAGAAATCAGAAAATTAAAAAAAACAAAATCTGAGTTATAGATATACCTAACCCACTATAAAAAAAAATTTTTTTAATATTGCGTCATATCTATTAATGCTTTAAATTTTTAAAATTGCTATAGCGCAGTAAATCTTTAGCCTTACTTAAAGTACAAATATAAGTTAAGTAGTCTAATTAGTTTAATCATCTTACATTTGTTATTTTTTATTCCATTCCTACAAGTCAAATTAACGCTGAAATAGTTTAAATGGTTAAAACTTACCATTCATGACGGTAAAATAAAGGTTCAATTCCTTTTTTCGGCTTCTTTTAAGGTAATCCATACTAAGAACACTACATTAGTTTGCTCAATTTAACTATCATTATCTATAAGTTTTGTGTTTACTATCTATATTTAAATATTAAAAAAAGACTGTAGTGGTAGAATATTATTTTATATTTGGTAAAATAAAAATTTTGCTAGAAAAATATAAAAAATAAAAGAGGTAGAATTAGTTTAATAGGTTAAAATGACGTTTTGTGGCGACGATGATCAGAGTTCGAGTCTCTGATTTTACCCTAAAGATATACTTTATCTTGTCTTAGATAAGTAATTAATATATTAATATAAAAAAAATTTTTTTAATAGTGATAACTGTAACATTTCTTTAAATAAAGTATTCTAATCAGCTAAATATTAAATTTAACAATAAAAAGTATCTTATATTCAAAAAAAATACTAACAATAAGCGAAATAGTGTAACGGTTGCACAACAGTCTCATGATCTGTTAGATTGGGTTCAATTCCTAATTTCGCTAAACTAGTTAATGTTTTAACTTAAGTATGAAGAATAGACTACTTCTTTTTAAGGTCCTTTAGTATAGTGGTTCGTACAACTCCCCTTCAAGGAGTCAGCATCAGTTCAAATCTGATAAGGATCAAATTTAAGGAATAATTGTCATAGGTAAGACTAAGCAATTGCTAATTGTCAGGGTTAACAGCTCTTGGACGTTCGACTCGTCCTTATTCCGAATATTCATTAATAGCTAAATTACGAGCGTAAACTTTATAATTATTATATTTAAATTTACACAATGATAAGATCATTTTACTTAACATTTCATTTGAATCTTTGAAATCTGTTAAATAATATTGACCTTTATTTTTACCATCGTAATAACAAGCAGCTATAACTTTATGTTCTCCTTTAATACTATTACCTTGATTATTTTCTATAACTTTAGATTATAAATATAAAGTTAAAAAATTGTTTAATAGTTTGCGATTAGAGTTTACCTTAGAAAAAGAAAGATTTAGTAGGTTTGATTGTTTTCATTAATTCAGTTTCACCATCTTGATTAAAATAATAAAATAAATTATCTCCGATAGATCTAATAATTTTATCTTTTTATTTAAAAGTAGTTGAGTTAAACAAAATTAGAAGTAGTTAGAATATCGAAAGCCTATAATTTAAGGGTAGAATAATTTCTTGATGAGGAATCTGTAGAAGTTCAAATCTTCTTAGGCTTATAAAAATACTGAACAAATGCCACCAATTTATAGTCATAGTGTAGTGTTAAATTTCAACTAGCTATTCTTTATTAATAAACTAATTAAATTTGGTAAAAAAGAAAGTTTATAAATCTAAACCGGTAGGTTGTTATATAAATAAAAAAATGCTTGTGTTTAAATAAGTAATTTAAATAAATCGCCATACTGGGGAGGTTAATGACTTTTTAATTTCAAAGTAAGCAATATTTAGACTAAATTAAATTAAAAGAGTAGCAAAACATAAAATTTATATATAAAAAAAGTACATTATTAGAACAGTAAATAGCATAAATATAAATATAAAGCGAGTATAGTTAAGTTGGTATAATCTCTGCCTTCCAAGTTGAGGTCGTCAGTTCGAACCTGGCTACTCGTAAATATTAGTACTACTTAAAAAAAAATTTCTTTTTTTGATTATAAACCAAAATTCTGCATTTATTTAAAATTTCCTTAAAAAGTTGCTTTTAACATACTTAAATAAGGTGTACTATTATGTACACTAATACATTGTTATAAGTATAACTATACTAGTCTAATATATTTAAAGATTTTAATATAACTTCTACACAAGATTACACAGCTTAAATACTTAGTGTTTAATATTCCTTTCACAAGTTAAAATTAATCCTCCTAAACAATGAAAAAGCCTCAATGTCTCATTTATTAATTATATAGTCGAAAAAAATTATCAGTCGATAATTAATTTACTATGTAAGCTTTTTATTAAAAAAATATTATAATATTTTATAAAGAAAGAGCAGAGATAGTTCTTACTAAAAAAAAAGATTTCTTTAAGAACCAAAAAAAAAGAATATATAGTAATGCCACAATTAATTCCATTTTATTTCTTTAACCAATTAGTATTCGCATTTGTCGTATTATTCTCTATTATCTTTGTATTCTCAAAATATATTTTACCTTCATTTACTTTTTCACAAGTAATAAGATTATATATAACTAAATTGAGTAAAAAAAACTAATAGTTCAGAATATTTAACTAAATTTGAGTAAAATTTAACTTATAACTTACTCTTTGTAGAAATTAGTAAAAAAACAAAACAAAATTGTTTAACCCCCCCCCCCCCTCTTTTGCTAAAAACAAAACAATTACCCTATCTAGTTATAAGGTAATTATTATAAATTAATTTTCTCTTATTATCTGTTTGTTTAATTGTGTAGGCTTGTTCTAATACTTGTATAGTAGCTTCACTAAGATTTTTATACCACTTAGTTTTATTTTTAATAATTATTGAATCTACTAGTAATAGCTTATTAAAGTCCATTTCATCTAATTTAATCTTTTTATCTAAACCTTTAACTTTAAAATTTCCGGTCCATCAATGTTCTGTAAATAGTAACATTTAGGTGCTAAGAAGATAGCTTTAGCAGAAATATTTTCTAATTTAAGTTTACCTAAATCTATAGAAGAAATTATACCAGGGTAAAGTTTATTCATTTGATTAGGATTTAAGTTAGTATAAATAGAATCAGTATCAGTATAAAAAAGTTTTAATTTAGGGTTATTTTTGAATTGAGACAGAAATATTCTAGCATAACTGGAAATAGCTGAAGCTATGGAAATATTAATGTTATGAGTTTCTCTAGCCGCATTAATCATAGTAGCAGTTTCAAATTGCTTTAACTTCAATTAAGTAACTTTCATCTAATGGTATAAGATCAATAATTCTTTCAAGGTTATTCTTTTCGAAATTAACATAATATTTTTTATCTACAATTTCTGATGAAGTAAAGTTATCGTTCATACCCATTCTACCATATAAACTATTTTTAATAATTTTAGGTATATAATTCAAAGGATCATTTTTAGGATATTTACTTCTCATGTTGTATAATTTATCTATAAAGTCTTTGAAAATGTAATCTTTTTTGAAGGTATACCCTCATAATATTTCAAATTTATATCCCAGTTTCATAGCATTATCCATTTCAGCACTAAATAACATATCTGTATAACTCCCTAAAGCTGCTACAGTTCTATTACCTCCTTTGGTTTTAATATGAGTTTGTAATATAGGATGTTCTAAATATTCTGGTGTTGTAATTTTACAATAAAAGAAACCAAATGCTTCAGGTTGATATTTTCTAATATCACCTTCAAAATAAGTAGGTTTACCAACAGGCATAGGATAATTTTTCATAACGTAAGGATATAGTGCATTAACATCCTAACCATAAAATTAATTCATTGTCTTTATTAGTTGGAATATACATATCCGTAGCTCCTCCAGTGTAAGACATTCTAATATCTTTAGCAACTTGTCCAGCTAACATCGGTATGAAACTTTTATCATCTAAAAATTAGCTCTAAAAATAGTAAAGGCTAAAGAAGGAAGAGTAGAAACTTTATTAATATTAACTTTGAATAGATTAAAGATCATTAAAGCAAAATTATTCATAATTTGAAATAAACTTACACAATCTGCAGTACAATATTTAATAGCTTCATTTCTTAAGTTCCAATCATTCTTAAATTTATTACAATAAGCTTCGTATTCGGATTCACTTATAGTATCGAAATATTAGATGGAGGGTACAGCTCCTATATAGTTTAAGCTTTCTTCAGTTACGAATCTATGTGGAAATATACCCTTCTGTGTATCAACCTTAAAACATTTAGCTAATTTATTTAAATAATCTAATAATAATTGATAACTGTCTCTAAAATTAATAGAATATACTCTACTTTCTTTATTAGTGGAATAGCTTAATTTTATGCTAATAAATCTACCTTTATTAATTATTAGTGTAATTATACCTAGTTTATTAAGTTGTTTTAACAAGAATATACCATCAAATTTACCAAAATTATGTAGATAGATTTTAAAACCATCATATTTAACTTTCATTAAATCTTTAATAGCTTTACCTATCATTGCTTTATGATTATTATTGAAATCGGTTAAATAATAGGAATTAGCTTTTGTACCATCAAACCAGGAAATGAAATAAAGTTTCATTTTACCATTAGCTAAAACTAAAGTCTCGATATCCATAGTAATAATTTTATTATTGAGATTCTTTTCTTTAAAGATTTCTACATGGTTTTCTATTCCTTTAACTACTATTTTTGCTAGGGTTAAGGGAGTAACTGATACTATATATACTGAATTCATAGCTATTACCGGATTATCTCCATACTTTAAAGGATCCATAGTAATAGGTAATTTATAATGTCTGTAATTTTGAAAGCTTTTTGTTGGTTTAATTATATTTTTAAAAATAATAATTAGAGAGTAATATTTTATTTTTGTACCTATATTTTTATATAAAAAGAGAATGTTAATAAAATTTTATTTGAGGTAAGCGCTTAATAGTGGAGAGTCTATTAGTTACAATCCCAGTAAATTGTTTAAATTTAGTTTGTAGTGCTTACAATTTTAGTAGACCCATATTAGAGCAATTAGTTCATATTATAGAAAAAAAGGTTTAAACCTTTTTTAGGTCATTGGCAAATATTAATTTTAATACAAGAGCAAATAAATAGTGCTTTCAGCTATCAAGAATAGCAGTCAGTAGCAGATTGTGAATTCTACTTGTATAGGGTAATTTCACTAGTTTAATTAAACAGTTAAAAGAGGTTTAGTTATGATTTTTACATCTATTTTAATATTAATAGTAGCTAAGGCTCTACCTAATATAAATAAACAAATTTCATCAATATATTTTAGTAGAATATCAGCTATAATACTAATATATGCCGGAGTATTATCTTTAAATACTTTATATATTCAGTCAATTGGATCAGGTATAGGTATCTATAGCGGTTTATTTCAAATAACACAAGTATCATTATCATTAGAATCATTTTTATTATTAATAGGTTCATTGATTTTAATAGCTTGGCCTAATGTAAACCATAACAAAAATAATTATAAGGTTGAATTAGATATGATGTTATCAAAATCAGAAGATTACTCATTAATAGTATTATTTAGTACACTAGGTTCATGTTTGTTAATTTCTTGTTTTGATTTAGTATCATTATATATTAGTATAGAATTACAATCATTTGGATTATATGTATTAGCAACTTTATATAAAAATTCTGAAACATCAACTAAAGCAGGTTTAAAATATTTCCTATTAGGAGGTTTATCTTCATGTATAATTTTATTAGGATGTGGTATTTTATATTCATATACAGGATTAACAAATTTTGATTCTATATATAGTTTAATATCTACAGCTAATTCTATTTCTTTAAATAGTTTATCTTTAATAGATAACTCTTCTTCTGCGTCTCTTATACAAGGACTAAGTTTAGGTTTAATTTTAATATTTATTGGATTCTTATTTAAAATAGCAGCAGCACCTTTACATAATTGGAGTCCAGATGTATATGATGAAGTACCAACAATAGTAACAATATGGTTAACAATAATACCAAAAATAGCAATATTAATTTTATTATTAGAATTACAATATTATGGATTTAATTTAATAAATATTTCTGCTTTATCAGATTTTAATAATAATACCTCAATCATATACAATTATACAATAAATAATTCATTATTAAAAATATTATTATTAGTAAGCTCACTATTATCTTTATTAATAGGTACAGTTGTAGGTTTAGCTCAAACTAGAATAAAAAGATTATTGGCATATAGTACTATCTCACACATAGGGTTTATATTATTAGCATTAGCTATAAATAGTGAATCATCTATCGATTCTTTAATTTTCTATATTATACAATATACTATAACAAATTTAAATATATTCTTAATTATCATAGCTATAAGTTATATTATTGCTGCTAATCAAGCTAATAAAGATATTAAAGATATAAGATACATAAGAGAACTTAAAGGGCAATTTATTTCAAATCCTATATTAAGTATAAGTTTAGCTGTATGTTTATTTTCTATGGCAGGTATACCACCTTTAATAGGTTTCTTTAGTAAACAATTTGTATTATATTCAGCAATTCAAAATGGTTATTACTTTATATCAATAATAGCAATACTAGTAAGTGTAATAAGTGCCTCATATTATTTAAAAATAGTAAAAGTTCTATATACTATGTCAGATGACATTTTAGTAGACCCAATAAGAAAATCTATTTTAATAGATGGAAGCAATTCTCTTTACTTAACTAATATACATAGTTTTGTAATATCAGTTTTAACATTAGTAATCTTATTATTTATTTTAAAACCATCATTAATCTTAAATAGTACACAATTACTATCTTTATCACTATTTAATTGGTAATGAATAACTTATTATTTTTATTTATTTTTGTACCTATATTAGCTGTTGCTTTATTAGCTCTAAATGTACTATTAGCTGTTCATAGACCGGATGAAGCCAAAGTTTCTGCTTATGAGTGTGGATTCCAAGCTATTAGCGGTCAAACTAGATCTACTTTCCAAATTCACTTCTTCTTAGTTGCTTTATTATTCTTAATTTTTGATCTTGAAGTTCTTCTACTTTATCCTCTATCTGTTACAATGTATCAAGTATCTACTTTCGGTTACTGTATTGCAATTATTTTCTTTGTAGTATTAACAATAGGATTTGTATTAGAAATTGGATCAGGAGCTATTAGTCTAGTATCAAATGAAGTTGTAAAAAAAAATCTATCTCAAGATTAAAAATAAACAATTAATACCCCCTTTAGAGAAAAAAAAGTTTTTTCTGTTTAAAGTTAATTGTTTATTTTTTGCTTTCAATAGGATTTAATTCAGAATAAAAAAAAAATCCTCACTATAAATTTAATTAGGAATAGTTTACATTTCTTTAATTTATTTCCGTTATCGAAAAATTTTAAACTGGACTATTGAAAATAAATAGTGCTTTCGCAGTAAAAGTATTAGGTAATTAATTTTTCTAAGGTAAAACTTTACTTAAAGATAAAACCTAATAAACCGTGTGATTGCTAGGTTTTAAAATTAACAGCAAGAATAAATTAAGAAAGTCTTAAGATGTATAGTAACTAAGTTACTTAGCGTTTAAGTTTATCAGATATTTTATAGTAAATACTGACTGTTGCAAGGCAAGAAACGCAACATATCTAACTTAAAAATACTACTGCTTACTACGAAGCAGTAAATAATTAATATATTATTAATTATTATTTTCTTTAAATTTTAAGATAAACCAGTAAATTAAGACATAAACAATTAACATTTAGATGACAATTTTTGCTAGTTTTACTAATTTAATTTCAACTATATACAATGATGCTGCTCAACCTTGGCAATTGGGTTTTCAAGATAGTGCTGCACCGGGATTCACAGGTCTAGTTACATTACACAATACTATAGGTTTCTATTTAATAGTTATATCTCTAGCGGTAGCTTGGGTATTATTCAGTTTAATTTATTATTTCGATTCAAGTAGGAACGCTATAGCACACAAATATTTAACACATGGTACAGTATTAGAATTAGTTTGGACAGTTACACCAGCTTTAATTCTAATAGCTATTGCTTTCCCATCATTTAGATTATTATATTTAATGGATGAAGTAATTTCTCCAACATTAACAATTAAAGTAGTAGGTCACCAATGGTATTGGTCTTATGAATATTCTGATTTTATTACAGATACTGGAGAATCTATAGATTTTGATTCATACATGATACCAGAATCAGATTTAGAATTAGGACAATTTAGATTATTAGATGTAGATAATAAATTAATTATTCCTGTTGATTGCCACATTAGATTAATTGTTACTGGTGCGGATGTAATTCACTGCTTTGCGGTTCCTTCTTTAGGTTTAAAATTAGATGCTGTACCTGGTAGATTAAATCAAGTATCATTCTTAGCTGAAAGAACAGGTACATTCTACGGTCAATGTTCTGAAATTTGCGGAGTTTGGCACGGATTTATGCCTATAGTAGTTGAAGCAGTATCTTCACCTGATTTCTTAGTTTGGGTTGATTCAGCTTCTTAATTGGTTTATAACTGTTCCTTATTTGTCTTAATTTAAATTTTATTACTTATTTCTGCAAAAGCAGTATTTTTTTAATACTTGGCTTAACAAACTAAACCAAATTTACTAAAAAAAATTTGGTTTAGTTTTTACTTTAATGGCCTAGAATACTTTTTTTTAATTTTACAAGTACAGCTTAGGATTATATATAAATATATGCTCTTTAGATTTAACTAGTGCATAAGCACTTTGGTAAAAAATTTTTTTATACAATTCCAAATACAATTCCTACAAGGATTAAAGGAAACAGAGTTAACCCCCTACCTTAATAAGATAGTCTACTTCAGATTTATAGCACTGTTAATATACAAATTAAATTTGGAAATATGTTTACCTACTAATAATTAGCCTAGTCATTTAGTAGGCCTAATTGTTCAATTAGTTAAATTTTTATTTAAAAAAAGGGATTTTTTTATAAAAAGATTAATTTAGATTTAAAATTAAAAAAAGAAAAAAAAATTTAAAAGAGATATAGACAAATTGCAAAAGCAAATAAAATACGACAAAGTTAATTGGACTGTTAGTAATATAAAAAGCATATTGCTATTAAAGCAGCAAGTTAAAAAAAACTTTAGATCAAATTTATCCGCAGGAGTTTAATTTTGGCTCTGATTGAACGTTTTTCAGTAGTTTTAAGACATGCGAATCAATGGATCCTAGGAAACAATAAGCTGGAGATTGTGAATTATATTTGGTTACATTATAATAGCGATCTTTGGATTATCTAAACTTAGATTATTCTATAGTTATAACTATAAATTAGATAATTGCTGTTACTAATGTATAATTTATTTTATGCTGTTAGTAAAAATCTTAAACTTAGATTATGCTATTAGTAATATCTATAGTTTAGATAGATGCTATTAGGGAATAGGCCATGGTGTAAAGGTGAGTAATGGTAAGTTAGATACTTTATAGACCTCTCGAATAGAGGATAGTTTAATTAATTTAATTAGATATAATTGAGCCTATAAAAGGCCAACATCAAATCTATTAGTAGGGCAAATAAGAAAAATTATTTATATAAAAATTTAAGTGAAAGAGTCAACAACCTAAGCAAGTTAAATCTTGAACTTAAATAAAATTAAATAGTTATATAATTATTTAATCAACTAGAATTAATTAAGCATAAATTAGCTTATTTATAATAAAGGAAAGGCTTAACTACTTATTCTTTAATCTGTTGGTTTAAGCTAAAGCTTAAATAAAAATTTTTGCTTTAGTGCAAATAAATCAAAAAGAGAAAGAGTATAGTTTAAGGTTAAGCATCGCTATAAGAATCGATTTATTTTGTTTAAAGGTAGTTGGTAGGGTAAATGCCTACCAAGCCGATGATCAATAGCCAAGTTTGATAGAACTGATGGCCACATTGGGAATGAAAAGCCCCAAGTAGAGTAATCTACCAGCAGTCAAGAATATTAGTCAATGCTCGAAAGAGTGAACTAGCTAACTGAAATCTTAAGATCACTTGTATGTGGTACTTGAGATAACGTAAGGGAAAACAATGATATTACCTTACTATAAGTGTTGTCCAAATCACTGGTGCCAGAAGACTCGGTAACGCCAGAAACGCAAACGTTAGTCGTCCTTATCAGGCGTAAAGGGTAAGTAGGCAGCTTTGAAAGTTATTAATTAGTAAGCTTTTGACTGATTAAGTCAAATATTTTAATAGTGAATTAAAGCTAGAATCAAAAAGAGGATAAGCCAAATAATATTTAGAGTAGGGATGAAATCCGTAGATACTAAATGGAATACTAAAGGTGTAAGCTTTTATCCAATAATGATTGACGCTGAGGAACGAAGGTGAGAATAGAAAATAGGATTAGAGACCCAGATATCTCTCACTGTCAACGATGAGTGGTAGTTGTTAGTTTTAAAAAAGACTAGTAACGATGTTAACGCGTTAACCATTCCGCCTTGCGAGTACGGTTGCAAAACTGAAACCAAAAAAATTAGTCGGTCTCGAAGCAAACGAAGTGAAGCATGTTATTTAATACGTAAGTACGCGTAAAATCTTACCAGTTCTTGAATAAACTCTCATTATTAAGTCTTATAACTAATTAAAAAAAGTTATATATTCTTAAGGGGGAGTTTACAGGTGTTGCATGGCTGTCGTCAGTCCGTATCTTGAGAAGTTAGGTTCGCTCCACTAACGGACGCAATCCCTATTGTTTATTTATACTTAACAATTTATGAATTCTAAATGTTTTCATTGGGGGCTAAGACAAGTCGTTATGGCTCTAACGAACTGGGCTATAGACGTGCCACACAAAACTTTTACAAAGTGACGCGAAACTTTATTTTTTTTAAAAGGAAGAGCTAATCATTAAAGAAAGTTAATTATATTTTTTTGAGCAGATTGTTGCCTGAAACTCGGTAACATGAAGAAGGAATTTCGAGTAATCGTTGATAAGTACCGCAACGGTGAAGATTGCATTCGGGATGAACTAACTGTCTGTCGCTGGGGAGAAGCTCGGGATGGGGGAAACTGCCTATTAATTATCACTTCTACAAATCTTAGCATTTTTATTTATTTATTGCAAACTTGTATTTGTTATATTTTTTTGTTTTCTGTTTAATTACAGAAAGGGTAATTCCTGGTTTGTTGCTTGTTTAGCTTAGGATTATCAAGAATTTATTTACAACAGACCTGCATTATTTTAACTTTACAAGGTTGTAGGTTTTAACCAACAGTAAATAATTATATTGCTTTAGCATTGAGTCTTTTTTCTATCAGCACTTAGATTGAGATTTAGAACAAATTTGTTAAGCTAATTAATATCAGTTAACTCTCTGGAGTAACACCTCAAAAGTCATAGCAAGGTAGCTGTACTGGAAGGTGCAGCTGGAAAATATTTCAATATAGACCCCCGTTTCTTTAAAAAGAACAAAAAAAATTTTTTTTTTCTTTTGTTAAGAAAACATTCTTGAGGGAGGGGGCCAAATTATGTGCTAAAAAGCTTAAAAAAAAATTTTTTTTTTTGTTGTTGTTGTTGTTTTTTCACTATTTTTAAGGGGGTTAGCTGAGTGGTTATAGCGGTAAATTTACACTTTACAGACAGAGTTTCGATTACTCTACCCCTTATCATTTTCCATCTAATTATGGTTGTAAATAAAGAAATTAAAGCTAAAAAAATTTTTGTTAGTATTAGTTGTTAAAGCTAGGTGATTAAAAACAAAAATTTTTTTTTGTTTTTGTAAATACACAACTACAAAAATAGTTAAATCTTTATACATAAATTTAATCAGATTTTAAGACTTTAGCATAATGGTTAATGCAGTTCGCTCATAATGGATATTATAAGGGTTCAAATCCCTTAGGTCTTATAATGTAAATTAATATTACCTCTATTAATTTTTACATCTATTAAGTAAAACATAGAGACCGGCTTTTAATAATTAAATAGATAAACTAAAAAAAAATCTTTTTATGCTATAGCGATTTAAAAATTTGCAAATAAAAAACAACAAATAAAGGGTACTTGGTCGAGTCTGGTTTATGGCGCTCGTCTTGAAAACGAGTACTTCCTAAAGAAGTCGTGAGTTCGAATCTCACAGTGCCCGTTTTTCGCCAATTGGCGATATATATTGGCGATATGTGTTTATATGCTTTTCGCTAATTATACCTTTATTTAACGGATAGTTAGCGCACCCAATTCTAGGCCTATTTATGTAGGCTTCGCCTATATAGAGATTAATCTCAAAACTATAATATTCTCTGGACTGGCGTGAAAGAAAGATATAATAGTTTTCTTTCAGTAGAAAAGCCTTAAAATTCTTAAAGTTAATTTGTAAATTAAAGAATTAAGATTAATAAGTTTCAAAATAGTTTTATTATCGATGTAATAATCTAATATAATTATATTATATTATTTTGCTTTGCTTTTTAATAAAGATTTTTTTTTTATTTATTGCTTTATATAGTTATTAATGGTGGAAAGGCAAGTTATTGATTTCGATAAACCATAAATATGGTGCATATATATTGGTGATAAGGAGATTATTATTAGTTTTAACTATTGATTATGATAGTGAATAGGAAATATTTAGAAGAAATATGTAAAAAAAAAACAGTATTATTTCTAATAATAGAATGTTAGTAAAACTTTTAGCTTATAAATAGTGTTAGCAGTCAGATTAAATCATATCTTAGGATTAAGTAAAAAAAGGGTATTAGTAATATTTTTATTGTAAAAATAGTTTTCTAAGTCAAATTTAGACAAAATTCCAAATTTAAATTTTTATATGAAGTATAGCCGCAAAGGTATTTGTGCTTATACTTAAATATTTTATATTAGAGTAGATACTTTACACACACTCTGTTTTAAGCTTTTTTTTTTTAGTTTAAAAAAATACTTACGTTATCTTAAATTAAAATAGTTAATATTTAACATAAGTATTATTAACTATTTATTCTTTAATACCAGTAATTTAGTTTCAACATTAACAATTTCTATTTTTAAATTTTAGTTTGAAGAGGTTTACTTAATAGTTTGAAGGTTATTATAATCCCTTACCCCCCCCCCCCCAAAAAAAAAAGGTGGGAGGGGGTTTAAATTTTAACTATTAGAATCAGTTGCTAAATCTAATAAAGTATTTTCTACTAGACCAATAAATGGTACTAATACAAGGAACCATGCGAAGTAGAAAGTAGTGGCTACTTGACCAATTTCAACATATGGAGTTTCAGGGTGTTGTGAACCAATCCACATTAATATCAAGAAATCTACTACTAATGCCCAGAAGGCAAATTTCATACTTGGTCTGAATGTAGAACCTCTAACTCTAGATAAATCTGTTATAGGTAAAATTAATAAAATTAATAATGATCCAAACATTGCTATAACTCCTAATAATTTATTAGGTATAGATCTTAATATTGCATAGAAAGGTAACAGATCAGTTTTCTAGGTGTGAATAAAATAAATATTATTATTGTTTAATTAGAAAAGTTTATACTTTTTATTAGGTAAATTAATTTTTCTTTATTAAAAAACATTTAAACTGTGATAATTTCTAACTAAATTTTACTAACTAAAATTTAATTTCTAGTTCAATTTATCCAATTAAGTTTATTTTTACAGGAACCTAAGCTTACCAAAACTTTATAATATTATCTTAACTTAAATTTTTGGAATATAAGCTAAAATTTTATTATTTCTAAAAACTTAAACTATTTAAATAACTATTGCACTATAAAATTTATAATTAAAATTGTGTTGTGCAGATTAGTGAAATTTTAAAAAATAGAATACATATAATGTATAAATAAGTTATTAGTTATATTTTGTAGGGAAAATAATATTTAATCCTTTACCTTTCAGTAATGGCTGGACTATATCTTCATCCTATTAAACCCAACAACAATATTAGTTATAATTATTGTGATTTTTATAGGAGCTTTACGTTAAGTCTCTGGGGAACCTACTTTCATTTTCATTAATGGCTAACATTTTATATGTTTAATAATTTGGTTTCCTGCTGATTATCCATTGTTACATCTATAAGATTGTTACTTTCTAATTTTTATTTGTCTATAATTAAATATCTATAGATATTACAGTTTGTAAATATTATATAATAATATATTCGCCAAATATTGTTTAAATTAGTGTTTTCTAAGTACTTAAAGCTTTAGGTATTTCCAGCAAATAGTAAAGTTTATTTATCTTAAGGTTACCCTTAAGCATGGCATCTGTTTAAAGATATTAAAAATACCATTCAGGTACAATAGAAGCAGGAGTTACCATAGGATCAGCAGGTATGTAATTATCTGAGTGTCCTAACATATTAGGATAGAAGAATACCATAACTGATAAAACTAAGAAGAATGCAAAAATTGTTACTAAATCTTTAAAAATAAAGTAAGGATGCATTGCATATCTATCTCCACTTGATGTAACTCCATTTGGATTACCTGATCCATGTTCATGTAGCTAATATTATTGCTAAACTATATTAAATTTGTATAAAATATCTTGATACAAATATTCAATAACTAGATCTTTAACTAAAGACATTATATTTAATGAAAAATATTAGTTATATTGTGATTTTTCTTTGTATAGAGAAACTAGTGTGGAAAATCTAGTTATATTTAATATGTATATTTAAGCAATAATTCTTATTCCTTTCGGTTTAAGGTTGGACTATATCTTCACCTATTTTAATTAAAGTGTCAATCGTGTAGTCTCTGAGGATATCCTAAGCTTAATATGTTTTATTTAGTTAGGTTTCCTGCTGATTGTTCATTTTTATATACTTAAAATTGTTACCGTTAAGGTATTTAAGTCTTTAGAAGTTTCCAGCATATAGATTGATTCTATATGTATTATTTCTAATACATAGGCCCTACAATTTGAGCAATTAAATGTGCCACTGCTAAAGCAGCTAATAAGAAAGGTAATAAGTAATGTAAAGAGAAGAATCTATTTAAAGTAGCATTAGAAACACTGAAACCACCCCAAATTAACTCAACAATATCTTGTCCAAAAACTGGTATAGCTGATAATAAATTAGTAATAACTGTTGCCAAATTACAAACCTCTTGTAAATATTCATTCATACTAAGTGTCCATGTACCTTACGACATAAATAGATACTATTTATTGCTTATAGTTAATCGTAGGCCTTATGTGTGACTTAATTACTGACTTATTGTAGCTGCGCTATTAGTTAGTAATGTTCACTGTAATTTCGACTGTACATTAAGCATCATTTCAGACACCCACTAGTGACCCAGTCTGTAGCGATTGATTGATCAACCGACGGTCTTAATGTTGAATGTACATCTTTGACCGTTTTCACTCGCATTGCCGAGTTGATTAACTCAACCCAATGCTAAATTTAGCATTTTACTGTATAGTTATTAGGATTTTTGCCTAACCAACATACCTATTTTAATCAATTATTGCTAGGAATTTACAGTAAGACTATGGTACTTACTTTGAATAACTCAAATAATCTAGTACTATAGATGAGAGTTAATTTTATAGTACATAGATGGATGCATATATGGTCCAATAAGTTTAGCAAGCACAGGCATTGAAGCTGAAGGAATATAAATAATGTATTGATTATTTACTCCAGCTAAACAAGGTCGAGCTTGTAATCCATAATTACGATTAATAATTTCACACAATAATTTTACCTCTATCAATTTATATTTATTAGTAGCAATCTTTAGACCTGAGGATACAGCTCCTCCATATTCCATAATCCACACAGCTAAGGCTATAGGTGTTAGATATTCTTCGACCTTGTGTGGCACGATTTTTATACGGTGGTCATCATTTTTAAAGTAGAATGCTTCTTCTATCCAGTTGAAGCTACTATAAGTAAAAGTTTTGAATATAGTAAACTGTCGCAGTTTACCACCTTTACCTATCCTTGTTAAAATCTTTGGTGTTAATATATTACAGTATCCTAGATCTGAAACATATTTGTGAAACCAAATTAAATAAGCATTGTTAGAGTGCTCTTGTTGAAAGCAAATTCGTGTACCATTACCATGTTTTTCGGCAAAAGCATCTCCAAGAAGAGAACCAATTAGTACATTTAAAATATTAAAATTATGTGGACCAATTCGCTTTGTTGCTCGTGTCTTAGGATTACTAAAAGGTATTGTAGACAAGCATAAAATATCAAAGTAAGACCATGTGGGGCAGATACCCCATAATGACATTTGACCATAAGGTAAAACATAACCTAGGAAAGCTATCAAAGGTTTCCCATTAAACATACTTAATTAAAGTAAAATCTTGTATTAATGAGCCTGTACTCTATAAAATTATTAATCCTCAATCAATATTGATATTTCTAATAATCACCATTTAGAGCCTTGTGTAATAAAAATAAATTTTAATTAAAACCTTTCGACTGTACATTAAGCATCATTTCAGACACCCACTAGTGACCCAGTCTGTAGCGATTGTGATTTCAACCGACGGTCTGGAGACAGATTTTATTTCTTTGACCGTTTTCACTAGTATAGCCAGTTATATTAATAACCAATACCTCTGTAAAGGTATTCAAATACTTCTATACCAAATCTTTATAAAACAATTTACGATTTGCCCTAGTACTTGGACTTTGTTAAATATGATTTTAGAAAAAAAACTTTTGTTTATAAATAACCCTTTAATTTATATTCCATTTCAGAAATGAAATGAGGACCTACTAATTCAGCTAATCTAGGCATAGATTCCTTTCAGATAGATATACGCCACTGATTAGTTTTACCAGATTTTATTACACTAGTTTTAAGTTTATATTTATTTGTTAGTGTAAAAGCAAGAAATTTACACTCCTCAAAAGTAAAACTATTTGTAGCTATATAAACACCTTGACCTTTTTGATGTGACCCATCTTGCATAATTCAATGTGCTAATCCTTTGGGTGTTATATATTCTGATATAAATAATGGAACTTTTTTTATAGTTTTACCACCTTTAACCTTAGTATAAAAAGATTCATAAATTCAATTAAAACTAGTAAACGAAAAAAGATTAAGTCTATAATTAAATCGATTTTCTATTATATTAACGTTTTTTAACTTTTCGTTGTGGGTGCTATTGTTAGAGTTATTTGTAGTCGTAGAATGACTGAACTCTTTTTTTTGCACTAGTAGAGGAATAGGTCGAGCACAATAACCTAAATTATAAAAATATAGAGTTAAATAATGTATATAAGCAGCATTACTTATACTTTGTTCTATTTGAAATCGAGTGCTATTTACTAATTTTCCTGGTATTGTATCGCCCCAAAAATCACCAAGCAATCCACAAATAATAACGTCTAAAACTTCTTTATTATGAGGACCTATTCTTAAGATAGCTTTAGTTCTAGATCTGTTAATTGGAAGCATAGCACTTGTTAAGTAAGTGATATTATCAAAATCATATTTACAATTTGGCCAAAAATAATTAATAGCCATCATTAAAATTAAAATTATTACTCCTATTGACCATACTAATACTCTCGGTGATTTATATGAACTATAGTATAATCCTCTTCCAATGTGAGCATATACAAAAATAAAGAAGAATGAAGCTACATTAGCATGTGTGTATCTTATTAACCAACCATTATTAACATCTCTCATAATATGCTCTACACTATTAAATGCAAAATCTACATGAGGTGTATAATGCATAGCTAAGAAAGCTCCAGTTAAAATTTGTATAATTAAACAAGTTGCTAATAAAGAACCAAAGTTCCATAAATAAGTTAAATTAGCTGGTTGAGGAGAATCTACTATATAAGAATTTAGAAATCTAAGAAGTACATGAGTTTTTAATATTCTCATTTATAGTAATATTAGCCTTGGTCTTAAATGTTAGTTTACTCCTAATTAAAATTAATTCTAGGAATAATTACTTAAACATCAAGTAAGGCTTTATATTAAAAAATAATTGTAGCTGTATTTTTATAGCATACAATATATAAATTAATAAGCTTTTTTTTTTATTATTATATAGTGTATATGAAAACTTAGTTAGTATTAAATATTTAAACTTTCATTGAGAATTTTATTCTTTATTAAAAAAATTTTTATTGCACTCCCCACTACCTAAGGTTAAGCCTAAGATATAATATCTTATGCTATTGTAAATTTATATTTAAATTGAAATATAAATTTTGTATGAAAATAAGACTTACTAAACCAAGCATTGGCTTAATTTGAAATTAATTCAATGCTTATTAATTTCTTTTTTCTGTTGGCCCTAATTACCCTTTTAAAAAAAAGTCAATATATAATATCTAACTAAAGATATTTGTATCCATTATTTAAAAACAATTTTCTACCTTAATGCTACCTAAGATACTAGATAACGGTATTTGTTTATTTCACTTAAATTAAGTGAAGCATATAACAAAAAATAAAAATAATATTTTTACAAATCTTACTTAATTACAAAATAAAAAAGAATTATAAATTTAAACACTATAACTATGTAATTACTTTTTAGTATTTTTTTTTCTTGATAAGAAAATTAATTCACATTTAAATGTTAGCCTTCAACTGTCATTCAACTAGGCGAAGCCTATATGTTTATATAATTTGTTATTTTTTTTAGATATTATTAATTTAACTAATTCTAATAGATCAGCTTAAGGCTTAAAAGATAGAAAAGGAGAAAACAGTTTTTCTTCTTTAACTCTATCTATAGTCCTTTTTAAACTAATTAATGTAGCTTTCATAAACTAAATAAAGCAACAAAATATTGAACAAGATGTAATCTACATTAACTGCATCTTATCTATACCTCATATTTTTAGCTATTATTACTATAACCTAAAGGCTAATAAAAATATTAGCTTTAAAGAATTTAATTAAATTAAAAATATTTAACTCAACTTCTTTTAAGTAATAAAATTTACTACTTTTTCTTAAAAAATTCATATTAAAATTTACTGCCTTAAATTTGATTGGCTAAAAAATCAAATCTACTATTGATAGATTGATAGATTGAATTCTAGTTCTAAACCAAAACCAAATTATAATTTGAAATTAATTCAATGCTTATTAATTGAAGGGGGGTTTAATAAAACTTTTGCAAATTTAGATCTTCTAAACAAATACTGAATCGAAATTGTTGTAGTAACTATCTATAACTCTACGACATTTATCTTAATTTTACTATTTAATACTAACTATTAGTTTTTTAAAGCCTAATATTTCGACTATTTTTTGGGGGATTAAATTTTTAATTTGGATAATTTGCTGCTTTGCATATTTGCCTTTAGATATAAACGAAAGTTCAGGATATTAATTGAAAAAAAAGAATAGTTGGTAATGAAATGTACGTTAGGTTAAATTTTACTAATTACTATACAAAATTAATGTAATTCTATTGCATCTCTTAAGTAAGAGCAAACTAATAATGTAAACACGAATGCTTGTATTAATGAAACTGCTAATTCTAAACCGATTAAAGCTAAGAAGATTGTAAAAGGTACTAATGTAATTATAGCTATTATTAAGCTACCTGTGAATAAATCATATAAATAAGTAGATAAAATTTTCAATAGTGTGTGACCTGCTACTAAATTAGCAAATAATCGCACTCCTAAAGAAACAGCTCTAGCTAAGTATGAGATTAATTCAATTAAAACTAATAAAGGTACTAAAGCTAAAGGAGTTCCAGCTGGAATAAAGAAAGAGAAGAATTTAATACCGTGTATAGATAAAGCTAAGATAGTTACTCCAATGAAGATAGTAACACTTAACCCTAAAGAAACAACACCACTAGCAGTAATAGCAAAAGAATAAGGGACATTAGATATTAAGTTACCTATTAATATAAAAAAGAATAATGAATATACAAAAGGTAAATATATTTCGCTGTGTGCTCCTATTTGTTCTCTTACCATAGAACTTAAACTAGCGTAAGATGATTCTAAAGAAATTGACCATTTACTTGGTATTAAATTAGAATCATTATTACCTAAATAATGTAAACCTATAACTACAAATAATACGAATAAAGAATATAAACCTAAATTTGTTAATGTTAAATTTAGGTGACCTAAGATTGGTGCATTTAATCCCATTAAGCTTGTTACTTCAAACTGACTTAAAGGTGATAAGATAAATAATGTTTTCATAATTTTATTTTATTATTTGACTGATATTTATTACATTTGATACCAACTATTTTTTTTATCTAAGTAACACTAGTGCGAATGCACTATTCTAAATAACTAAACTAAGACTATTTTAATTAACTAAGACTATATTAAATAATTAATTTAAACTAAGACTATATATTTATATATAATAATACTATTCTTTTTTTTTAGTGCGAAAGTATTAAAGTAAATACTCTTAATTTTTACACATAACTATAATACTGCATACATGAAATTAATCATATAAGTTAGTAAATAAAATGTTTTTTCTAGTGAATAAGTAATATAATCTATATATAGATTTTATATTAAAATAATATGTAATTTATTTTTTTTTATTATTTGAGGGGGTTTAATATAAATTAATTATCCTAATAGGAAGGTATCCAATTATTAATTTAGCTCTTCAAATTTATCTATAAGATTAAACATATAGTACCAGCCTAATATACTAATATCTATAATTATTAAACTAGAATGAATAATTGTTGTAATCAAAATTTTTTTACAAATAAAATTATATTTTTGAAAATAGGTATTATTATATAATAATCATATTTTTTCTTCACTTAAAGTGTTTAAATCTGTTTTAGATTTTTAATTTACAAAATAGGACTACATATTTACATATTATTGATATATAACGGTAATTTTAGCTGAGTATTTAATACTACTACATTTAGTATTTGTAATCAACTTATTTTGAGCAGTAAAGGAATCGAACCTTTTACGGCTATTAACCAATTCTTTTACAGAGAACCACCATTACCAATCGGATCACCTGCCCTCACCTATAACAATATATATTGTTAACATTAACTAATCCAAACTCTCTTTTAAATAATAAAAAAAACTTTTGTTTAATTTAAACAATGTTTGCCTTATGTAGCAGTTGGAAATTAACCGTCCCTATCCGCAATCCTATTTCCAACTTAATTAATAACTAATAAACTATTTTGATAAACTTTCTAGAAAAGATTGTTTTTAGCTTATATTTAGACATGTCTTATTTTACTTTAGATAAGGAAGTAGGTATTACAAATATAAGATAAATTTAAACATTAGGGGGTGTAATTTAATTTTAATTAATATTAGGGGGTTTAATTAAAAATACCCTTTACTAATAAGGAGCAATATCAAATGCTATTAGTACACTAGGTACTAAAATGATAAATGCTACTGCTACAGGTAATAAGTTTAACCAACATAAGTCAATTAATTGATCGTATCTTAGCCTTGGAAGTGTAGCTCTGCACCAAACAAAGAAGAAACAGAAAATACAAGTTTTTAAACCTAAGATTATTGATTGAATATTAAAGAAAGAATCATTAATAAAGATTTCAGGTAAATTATATCCTCCTAAGAATAAGATAGCAGTTATACAACTAAATAATACAATTGAAGAATATTCACCTAAAAAGAAGAAAACAAAAGGTACAGAAGAGTGTTCTGTAAAGAATCCAGCTACTAATTCTGATTCAGCCTCTTGTAAATCAAAAGGAGTTCTAGATGTTTCAGCTAAAATAGCTATAAAATAAAAAATAAATACTGGTAATAATGGTACTATAAACCAAATAGCTTGTTGACTTTCAATTATTGTTGTGAAATTTAAGGATCCTGTTAATAAAATTATTATTAATATTGCCGAACTTAAAATTAATTCATATGAAATCATTGCTGCTGTTGATCGTAAACTCCCTAAAAAGGCATATTTAGAATTTGCCGACCATCCAGCTAATAATACTCCATATACTCCTAAAGAAGATAAAGCTAAAGTATATAATATTCCTAATGAAAAATCTGATAATGTTAATCCTTGCCCAAATGGTATAATTCCCCAACCTAGTAAACTAAAGATTAATGTTGATACTGGTGCTAAATAGAATAAAACCTTATTTGATTGAGAAGGTATTACTGTTTCTTTAACTATTAATTTTAATGCATCTGCAAATGGTTGTAATACCCCATAATAACCTACAGTATTAGGTCCAACTCTTCTTTGATGTGCAGCTAATTGTTTTCTTTCTATAATTGTCATAAAAGCTACTGCTAATAACACAGGTAAAATTACCGATAATACATCTATTAAGTTAAATAGTAGACTAATTAAAGCCATATTGTTTATATTTATTCCTAACATTTTTATTCTTATTTAAAAATTTATTTTTCATTTAATTTTAATTATAAATAAATTTTATCTATACTTTTTTTTTTTAATATACCTTCTAATCATATAGATTATATATAAATATTAAAAAAACACATTAAACTAAATGAAAACAACTGTATATTTATGATTCCTAACTTTAATATTGTAGTTTTGTTGTAATATTTGTGAAGCAAGAATCAATATAGACTATTTTTTGACAATAGTCTATTACTAAATTAATTAAATTATAATTAATTTTTCTAAACTAATTTAGCTTTACAGTCTAAGTAAAATACTTAGTATTATAAAAATTTCTTTTTTTTTAATACAATTATCAAGCCGAATTACATATAAATTTCATATATATTTAACTTTTGCTTGTAATCTTTATTTTTAATAAAAATTAGTGAGCTGTCCTAATTATTAATAATCCCTTAGAGGGTACTTACTATAGAATATAATCTTCTCTTAAAGTTACTAATAACCTTTAAGGATTAATTAAATGTAAGCATCTGATCCTTTAACTAATTAAAAACTTTATAAGTTTAATTTTAACCTTAAAGAGTGTAACTCTATATTAAAGAAAAAAATTTATTTTAAATATAATTAATATATAAATTAAAGGCATAATCTATATATAATTAAAGTATAAGATAAAGATAAATAAATACCCTATAAAACTTTAATATAATAAAGAACAGCTAGTTGAAATTTAACACTACACTATGACTATAAATTGGTGGCATTTGTTCGGTATTTTTATAAGCCTAAGAAGATTTGAACTTCTACAGATTCCTCATCAAGAAATTATTCTACCCTTAAATTATAGGCTTTCGATATTCTAACTACTTCTAATTTTGTTTAAACAATCTTTATAAAACAAAAATTTTTCTTTTTTTTTTTAATCCTGCTTTAGACTAGACTAGACTTTTTGGTTTTAATAGTTTACTTATTTTATTTTTAACTAAAATTTTTTTAAAAATAAAACTTTACTATATTAATAAAATTTAACTCAACTACTTTTAAAAAAAAATAAATTTTTATTAAAATAACAACAAAAAAAATAATTACTAAAAAATATTTTAAAATATTTAATCTGTTAATAGTTAATTGAATTACCATACAAAAAGAAAGATTTCTTTTTTTTTTTGGGGGGATAAAATAGGTATTTAGTACTATAAAGTAAACCTAGGGGGTTATTCGCAAATCAATTTAATTAGTATTATGGTTAAACAAAATACTAGAGTTTTGTTTTCATAATTCGAGTAAAAATAAAATACTCAAATTAATAGCGAAAGACAGAATAATTAAATAAAATTAAGAAGCTATTAAAATTAAAGAAGCTAAGTATATTATAACTAATCTAATTTCACTGGCTTGACCACTTATTATAGATAAAGGTCCTGATGATAATGAACTAGATTCTTGTAATGCTACAGACAATGCAGGAGCAAAAACTATAAATAATAAAGAAAGTAATCCTATTGTAATATATAGAGAATATGTTGTAATAACTCCAGTATCTAACTTAGATATATTTAATCCAGTACCTGTTAATTTATTTGTTAAACCGTGAGGTCCTAAGAATTCTATAGCTCCTCTATCAATATTTTTAGAAATATTATATCCTAGTTTTAAACCACTTTGTACTACATAGTGATTATATACTACATCGAAATAATATTTACCATTTAAGAAACCATATAATTTTATACCTAGATTACTATTTACTAAACTATTTAAGAATCTTGGTTGTATATGATATAAATATAAAGCACTTGTTGCACCTAATAAACTTAGTATAGCTGGCAATAATTTAATTAATACTGGTAAAGAGAATTCAGCTTCTATTAAAGGATTATTATCTGGTCTTATATATAAAGAGTTACCGAAGAAATCTGATCCTACACCCACAAATAAATCACTAGCAACAAATCCGAAGAAAATACTAAATAATGCTAAAGTTAATAAAGGAATAATAACTGATAAACTACTATGTAATTCTTCATGTGAATTTAAATAAGATTGTTTTGGACCATTAGCTGTACCTAAGAATACTAAACTTATTAATCTAAAACTATAGAATGCTGTTATACCTGCTGTTACTGAACCTAAGATATATGCATACATACCACTAAAACTATATTGTCCATAAGCTAATTCTAAAATTAAATCTTTACTATAGAATCCAGTTAAGAAAGGTGTAGCTAATAAACTTAATGAACCGGCTAACATAGCTGAATATGTAAATGGTAAGAATTTAATTAATCCACCCATTCTTCTAACATCTTGTTGATCTTGAAATGAATGTATTACTGCACCTGCACCTAAGAATAATAAAGCTTTAAAGAAAGCGTGATTTACAGTATGCATTAATGCTACATTATATTGACTAAGACCTATGGCCATCATCATATATCCCAATTGTGAAATTGTACTGAATGCAATTATTCTTTTTAAATCATTACCTAATAAACCACATGTACCTGCAAAGAAAGCTGTTGTTGAACCTATTATAACTATTACTAATAAAGCATCCGGACTATATTCTAATATAGGTGAACTTCTTAATAATAAATAAATACCAGCTGTAACTAGTGTAGCAGCATGTAGTAAAGCACTTACCGGTGTTGGCATTGTTGTTAACAGTAAATTTCTTTACTGATCGGACTATATTATCTTCATAATTAATAATATGAAGCTTCACGTGTAGTCTCTGAGGAACCTAGTCTCACATTAATTAAATTAATTTCGTTTCCTGCTGATTGTCCATTTAAATATCTTAAAGATTTTCACTACCATAAATTAAATTCATGATGAGTACTTAAAGTTTTAGGATGTTCCAGCATATAGTGAAGTTTAAAGAGACCCCTAAATTAAACAATTATATTCCTATTTTTTATAAAAAGTCATTATGTGTATGTGGTTTTACTAATGAAATAACTCTATCCTAATTAGTCTTAGATATTCTAAAACTATATCTATTTTTAATATACAAGTTTCCCTCATTATCTTTTTTATACTATAAACTATGTAAAGCTGCATATAAAAATGTGTTTTAGTTATAAATTGGTATTGTGTTACTTTTTTTTTATCTTTATGTTGGGTAGTAAAATTTTTTGGATAAAGATAAATTTTGGTATCAGTAAATATAAGATATATTCTTAAAAAAAATCACTTAAATAATTTAAAGAATAAACAAACATAGTCATAGAAAATTTACCTTTACCTCTATTTTTTTAAGAAAGAGTTATAGAACCATCACCTAACATATTTCTTGTAATAGCACTAGGTAAGACAGATAAATAGTTTATATCACAGTAATTATTACTATAATGACTATAAAATAGTATTAAATTAATAAAAAAAATATAATTGTTTAACACCCTTAAAAGCCTCCATACTTCCAGGTAACCAAGAATGTAATGGTATATTAGCACTCTTAGCTAAAGCACCCCCTAATAATAATAAACAAATTATACTTACACCTAACTCATTCATATATGGTACTAATGTAAAGATTTGTGAATAATTGAATGTTCCAAATAAGGCAAAAATTGCAAAGAATCCTATACTCATCAACATATCTCCTCCTCTATTCATTGTAAAGGCTAATATTGCTGCTTTATTCGCTTGTATTCTTGTAAAATAGAAGTTAATTAATAAATAAGATACAACTCCTATTGCTTCCCACTAATTATTGTATTAAAATTAAATTTAATCCTTAAACCTTATATCTCCTAGTTTTTTAAATATAAGCCTACAATACTAAGCTAATAGTTGTTCTTGTTTTACTATAATTACTATTTCCCATTGATCTTATAGTTTTTTTATTAGTCGAGCTATAACTATAAAGTTCTAAGATAATGGATCTTTCCATAAATTTAAATCTTTTAAACTAAATTTATCTGTATGTCCGTGTGTGGCATTATATGTATAAATACCAACCTAAACCCTAATCCAATAAGCTAAAGGTCAAGCACTAAGTAGTAAATTAATATTACTTGACACGATCTTGTATCGTTTATTATTAATTTTATCTTGATAAAATAAGTCATAATTATAATTTAGTAAAGTATACTTTATGGATTTAAAGGCTACTGTTTAAGAAACTTTATTTGTTATATTATCCGGTTTCCTTTCGTGCTTTAATTTTATAAGTTGTACCTGTAAAATTTTTTAATATTTCATAAAAAGATAGTAAATATTCTTCTAGTTCTGAATATTTTTTATTCTTGGATTTCTATTGGCTTATCTCGACCCCTACTAGCATCCTCTGGAATAGTTAAAAAAATGACATCTTTTTGTTGGTTTTTTTAGATGTCAGTACAAGACTACTATATAATATTGTAGAAGGATTAACTAAATGAATTAAATTTTCAATTAAATTTAATTTTAACTCTTAACTTTTCAGTTAAGTTTGGACTATATCTTCACCCTACTTTACATACTTTTCATTCTATTTACTTGCATCAATCCAAAGATGAGAAATAAAAATTTTTACATAAAAAGCCGTGAATAAGCTTACTAATGTAGGGGCACCACGTGTAGTCTCTGAGGAACCTACTTTCATTTTTAATTAATTATAATTTGGTTTCCTGCTGATTGTCCATTGTTATTATCTTTAAATTTGTTACTATTTTTGCAATTAGTACTTAAAGCTTTAGGAGGTTCCAGCATACAGTAGTGTACTTTATGTAATTTACATTACATTTAAGCCGGGAAAATCTGACCTACAAACATTACAAAATAATTACCTCCACATATTAAGATTAACATACCTCCTGTAAAGGCTGATAAATATGAAAAGAATCTTTGATTGTGAGGATCTGAAGATAAATAATCTATACTATATATATGTATTAAAGTTGAACAATATATTACAGCTAAACCTAATGATACAGTCAATTGATCGAAATAAAATTCCCATGAGATTTGTAACATTTCAGAATCTAACCAAGTTCCTAAATTAATATAAACAGGTGAACCACATAAACCTACTTCAAAAAATGCTATACTTATTAAAATTGAGCAAATTATTAAACTTCCACAAGTAACTATATGTGATCCTGTAACTCCTACTTTTCTACCTAATAGACCTGCTATTATAGATCCTAATATTGGTAATACTATAATTCCTAAATACATTTAATCTTTTAATGATATTGTTCCTCTTAATCTATAATATGCTACTAAAATACTTAAACCTATAACAGATTCTGCACCTGCTATTGATATTATATATATACTAAATGTTTGACCTACATTATCATCAAAACCATATGAACTTATTAAAACTAATAAAGTTACTGCTAATAACATTATTTCTATGGCTATGATCATAAGTATTATATTTTTTCTATTTAATATGAACCCTAAGATACCTATTAAAAATAATAATATTGATAAATTCATCGTTTTAGTTTTTACTTACATTCTTGTGTACATTTAATAAATGCTTATAATTTATATTATGTGATAAAGCACCATTTATTAAACTTTATCGCTTAGAAAGTTTAATACTCGGCATTTGAAAAAAACAATTAAACTTGTTTAATTGTTCATTTATTTATTTAATATTAATGATTTTATAATAATATTCAATAAATAAAATTACAATTAAACAAGTTATTAATTTAATTCTTGGAGAAAGATAGATTCGAACTATCATATTTGTAGTGCAAGTACAACTGATTACCGTTATCAGATTCCCCCTATTTTAAATAATATAATATTTTATATTATGCTGTTTTTTTTTATGTAACTCTTTTAAGAGTTTTTAAGTCCACCTATTTTTGTTTAGTTTTGTTTAGTTTTGTTTTGTTTTTTACATATTTCTATATCTTGCTTAGATGAGATAAGTTAATCATTTTTAGACTGTAGAGCTTAAACTACTTGCTATTCTTGACGAAGGCTAGTTATACTTATAACTATCAGAAGGTATAAATTTTTATTTATATAAATTAGCAAAACTAAACTAGAAGTGTGTAATAATTTAAGTTTAAATTATTCTAAAAAAAGGATATATTTTTTTCGAAAGTGGGTCTTAATTAATTATTACCCCAGAAGTATACAGCTACAAATAAGAATAACCAAACTACATCAACCATGTGCCAGTATAAAATACTTGCTTCAAAGTTAAAGTGATGTTTTGTTGTATTGTGATAGTTAATGATTCTGATTAATGCTACAGTAATAAAAATTGTTCCTACTATTACGTGAATACCGTGTAATCCTGTACTAGCATAGAAGGCTGAACCATAAACACCATCTGACATTGTAAATCCAGCTTCTGAATATTCATAATATTGTAAACCAGTGAAAATTATTGCTAATATTATTGTAAATATTACTCCATCTATTGTACCTTTTCTATTTCCAGCTATTAAAGCGTGATGTCCATATGTAATGAAAGCCCCACTACTTAATAATAAGAATGTATTTAATAACGGTATAGCAAAAGGATCTAATGGTGTTATACCTAAAGGAGGCCATGTTCCACCTATTTCAATTGCAGGAGATAAACTAGAATGGAAGAAAGCCCAGAATACAGATAAGAAAGCAAATATTTCACTAACTATAAATAATACTATACCTAACATTAATCCATTTTTTACTTCTTTTGTATGGTGACCTAAATATGTTCCTTCTATTACAACATCTCTAAACCATAATACCATACCAAATAATGTTAAGATAAACCCAGAAGTTAAAATATATCCACCATAGGGATAACCATGCATATAACTTACTGCTCCTATAGTTAAATTTAATAATGAAAAACTAGTTAATATTGGCCATGGAGAAGGATCCACTAAATGAAAAGGAAAATGTTGAAATTTATTTATTGTATTTGTTTGTAACATTGTTGTTATTTTTAGTTCGTTTATTGTATTCTATCTTATACCCCTTATTTAATTTGGGGTATAAATTTGCTATCTAGAAGTTTATTAAGTTCGAAAAGTAGATTTTTAACTATACATATAAAATTTATTTTTATAGTCGAGCCGTACTTGGAAGCTAATGCCTCTATTAAAAAAAAAAAAGTTTTTTTTCTTACTAACCTTGAACATAGTAAATTTTTCTTTAGAAAAAAAAGTTTAACTGGTGACTAGAATTGCTTAATATATATTAATTTATAAAGTTTTTTCAAATTTTATTAACTTATATCCTAATACATTATACTACTCTTTTAGACAATTACTTTTTGTTGGTTTAATTAGATTTTACTTATATTTTAATAAACTACTTGCTTACTATAGGCTAATTATCTTTTATAGTTAACTATTTGGTATTATAAATAAACACAACTATAGGTAAATGACTTCGCTATAAAAGATAATTTTGTGTAATAATTCTTTCTTTTCAACTACTCTTATTTCTAATAATATAATGACAAATAGGGGGTTATAACTATTTTTTAAAACAAAAAAGCTACTACAGTAGGCAAAGCCAAAACTACTTTTGTAGTAGGCTACTAGCTAAAAACTACTTAACTAGAACTACTAATAAATAAAATAAGCTACAACAATTAATAATAAACTTAACTATTTATTTTTCCACAGCCTTGATTGAGTTAAATTTACTAGTAGTTAAAGGCGAAGATAATACCGACATAGATAATAGCCATAGAATTGAGCTTTTTTTCATTTTCAATTCAATATGCTTATAAATATAATAATCTAAATTATTACTTAATTCCATATTTATATATACAAGTGCAAATAAATATGTTACTATTATAATTGCATTAATTACAAATAATTTAATTAAGTATTTTGTACCTAAATTAGATACTTTTTTTATAAAACTATTTAGACTATACCCTATATTAGGGAAGAATCTTCTAACTAGTTTACTAGTTAAGCTAGAAGTTTTTAATGTATAGATTTTATTAAATAAAATAAATATTAGAATAAACATATGAAATAAGATTAAGATAGAAATAATACCTCCGGTATTTTCGCTATTATTAGTTTTAGAGGGTTTAAATTCAACATTATTATATTTATATATAAAAGATGATGATTTATTGGGGATATTTTTTGTTTGATGGGCCAGATATAACTATAGTAGCATACATAGCTAATAATAAGATTACACTCAGTGCTATTAATAACACTGCACCATATGTGTATAAACTGTAACCTAAGGATTCTATTTGTTGGAAATCATTAATTAAAACATCACTACTAGTAGTTAAAGGCGAAGATAATAAATTATTATTTGTTACAATAGTATTTATTATATCAAAAGATACTATATTCTGAGATTCACCTAGAGATAAAATAGTGTTTAAATAGGTAATTTTATCTAAGAAAATAGAAATAGCTGGTACATTATTAAAATTAAATGGTATTATACTAAATAATATAAAAATGAATAAAGAACCTATTGATATAGCTAAAGGTAAATTTTTAGTATACTGACTACCTGTTTCTAAGATATCAGTTAATTTTATATTAATCATCATAATTACGAATAAGAATAATACAGCAATAGCACCTACATATACTATAATATATGATATACCTACGAAGTTAATACCTATTAAGATTAGATAAACAGCTCCAGATACAAAAGTAGAAATTAAGAATATAACAGAAATTACAGGATTTTTAGAAGTAATAGAGAATACGCTAGAAAGTAAAGTTGTAAAAGCTAAAATATTTACAAATATTGTTTTCATTATTTTTTTAAAATTATAAAACTAGCTTTATTTTATCTAAGAACTCTAATTTTTTTTGTTTTAATTGAATTAAACTAGTTTTCCAATATAAATTGGTATCTGAAGAGAAGAACAACAATTTTATTAACAAAGTAAATTAAAATCAAAAGAATAAATATAAACTAGCCACATGTAGTGGTTGCCTTAACATAATAATTATGTTACTAACTTTTTTTTAGTTTTTTTGCTTACGCATAAAAATAGTTAATCAAAAAACAGGCAAAGACTATAAAAAATTTTTATCATCTATTGTTCGCTATTATAAAAAGTTGAGATTTCTTACTCAACTACCTCAACATTGGTTTTTAGTTTTATTTTTATATAGATAATAATTTAAACTTTTTTTAAAGTAGGTTTAACCTAGAAATGGTGACCTTAAACATATTTAGTTTGTTGATTGTGATTTGTACTTAACCAAATATACCTATTTATCTCATTAATTTGTTTACCCATTAATATCTTTTAAGTATACTAATTAATATCATTATTGGATTAAATTTGGCTTTTTTTTTTACAAACTGATAATAATTATTAAGGCAGTATGACTTAGCATATTATTTTAAATTTAAGCAAAAGTGCTTTCGTAGTAATATTTATATATAATTAATAATATAATTTATTAATATTATAAAAAGGACAATAATAAACCGACAAATAATGAGGGGGTTATATATAAGCATATTTACAATATTTAAGATCTTATTTGTAAATTAGTTTTATATTTATAGAAGTTATAAGTCTAGTTTAATATAGAGAAAACTTACAAATATTGCTACTTTAAATAGTTAAATTTAAGCAACAGTATATAGTAAAGCAGAAGTTGATGTGTGTAATGAAGTTAAAATTACATTAGGTAATATACCAAATACAACTGTTGGTATTAATAAGCTAATCAATAGATAATATTCTCTTCTATTTATATCTTTAGCGATAGGAGGTAAAGATGGAGATAAGTTACCATAAGATAATCTATTATACAAGAACATTGAGTAACAAGCAGATAAAACAATACCAGTAGCCCCTAAGCAAGCTATAATAGGATTTTGTTGCCATATACCTATTAATGATAATTGTTCACCTAAAAAGTTTAAACTTAGTGGTATACCTGTATTACATAATGTAAATATAAAGAATAAGATAGTAAATACTGGCATATATGTAGCTAAACCTCTAATATAATTAATAATTCTTTTTCCTGTTCTATCATAAATTATACCTCCAACACAAATAAATAGAGCTGGTGATACAAATCCATGACCTAAAGCTAATAATATACCACCTTCTATTCCTTGAATTGTATTAGAGAATAAACCTAAAACAACAACACCCATGTGTGCAATACTACTATAAGCAATTAATCTTTTTGTATCTTGTTGTATTATTGTAGAGAAACTAGCATAAATTATTGCAATTATAGCTATTGTTTGTACTAAAGGATTAAAGTAATTTGTAGCATCAGGTAAGAAATTAATTAATACTCTTAAATACCCATATGTAGCCAATTTCAAGATTGTAGCTGCTAGTATAATAGACCCAGCTAATGGCGAATCAGCGTGAGCTTTAGGTAACCAAATTATAAATGGATATAATGGTGTTTTAACTGCAAAAGCTAAGAAAAATCCTAACCATAAAATTTTTTGACTCTCTAAACTTATTGAATATAGTGAAATTAATTGGAAATCTGTTGAACCTATATAGCTATATATCATTAATATACATAATAACATAGGTAAACTACCTGCTAAAGTATATAAGAAAAATAAAAAAGCAGATCTAAATCTATCATTACCATGTCCAAATATAACTATAACAATAAATAATATTGGTAATACACTCTCGAAGAAAATATAGAATAATAATAAATCTAAAGAAACAAAAGCACATATTTGTAATGTCTCTAGTAATAAGAATGAGATTACAAAGAATTTTAAGTTATTATTAATATTTGTATAATTAGATAATAATGCCACTGGTGTTACAAAAGTAGTTAATAATACAAAATATAAAGATATTCCATCTATTCCAAAATTTAAATGGCAAAAGCTTAATTGACTTAATTCTAATGAAGTAACAAATTGATATTGTGTTTGACTTGAATCAAATTGATACCAAATAAATAATGAAATAAAGAAATTAATTAGAGATGTTGTCAAAGCTATTTTTTTCATCTTATTTTGACTTTCTATTGTATTTGACATAGGTAAAATTATTAAACTACCTAATATTGGTATTAATAGTAATAAAGTTATCATTTTTATTTTTAATATTTGATTATCTATCAGCAATTTACAAAACTGGACAATCTTTATTGCTCTTGAATGCAGTCTTTTTTCTTTACTGTCACTCTTAATATCAGTCCTTATTGAATTAACTTAAATTTGCTTTTGCAAAAGCAAATCATTATTGAATTTCTGGGCCAACAAAATTGCTTTTTAAAAAGCATTAGCTGCTACAATAAGAAGAGACTTTTTTTTAATTTATATATTTATCTTAAATTAATTATTATACTTAAGTTATTTGTAAAATTTAATGGAGGTATAAAGTAAAATAACAATGAAAAGGGGGTTATATCTTCCAGCCTAAGCTGTACTCTTAATACTCTTGAATAAATTTAATTGTTTTAAAATCCTTAAAACTTGTTCTTGAGCTATAATTTGAGATTATAATTAAGATTGTGCAGGTAACATTTTAAATGCGTGGAATGGAATAGGACTAGCTAATGTCCATTCTAATGTATTACTTGTTTCGCTTTCATTTTCATTGTATAAACTTTCACTAGTAAAGTATGATACTACTCCCCAAGGATTATTACTTGAGGCAGGTTGGTTAGCAAATATATCGTATATTATATAACCAAACAAGATTGTAGCTATAACTGAAACTAAAGATCCAAAACTCGATACAGCATTCCATCCACTAAATGCATCTGGATAATCTGGTATTCTTCTAGGCATCAATTGTGTTATAACATATAGCCATTTAGCTTAGTTAATTCTATATTTTACAATATAGCTCAGACTATGTCATTCAGTTAATAAAACATATAAATTTTATTGTTTTTATATGACAACTGATTGGGCGCTCCTGTTAAATTATTAAATTAAGCGTTGTATAGTTAACCCTTTAAATTAACAGTACAGGATTATTGTTGGTATTACTCACCTGTTAGTCGTTGAACGTTCATTATTCTAACCGCGTAGACGATTTTATACCGAATAATTATTCGCTGCAAATTGACCTTAAATGCAACTAATATCTGCTAATAAGGTGTTCTTGCAATTCACCCAATTTTCTATTAAGTTTTTAAAGAACTTAAAGAGGCATTTATATTTATTAATTATGTATTTTTGTTCTAGTATAAAACTTACCTTTATATGGTATTTTTAAATTTAAATATTTTTTTAATGTATCATTACCTATTTTAAACATTTTAGAACATTCTACAGTAGGATAAACCCCTATAAATGAAAAATCTGAAGATTTATAAACATAAATTAGTTTAGCTAATTTTGCTATTGTTGTAGTTGATTTTTGTTTTCCATACATAGGATTATTAATACCCTTTTTATCTAGGTTTTGCATATATAAATATTACGAAGAAAATTCTTTACTTCACATAGGGTTAAGATTACCAGATCTTTTTATAGAAAAATCAGATGAATGTTTAAATCCCAAAGTAGTACCTGCTATAGGACACTTATTTAAATTCAATAAAGGATAAGAATTAAATAATATATTTAAATATAATTGTTCTCGCAATAACATAAAATTTTTATCTATAGAACCAGTTTCACCTAAATCCTCTAATATTACTAACATAAAATTATTATGTGTATATTTATTAATGCTATTATGAATGTGATAATTCCTGTTTAATGTACTAGGTGTTCAATATGATAATAATCTTCGTGAGCCGCTCCAAGCACTACCTACATATATTTTTCCATTTATTAAATTTATCCATTGATAAATAATTGTACGACCCTTATTTTCTATTCCTATTTTATTTCGATCTAACTTAGGTTTATAAACACGTACAGGATTATTTAAAAATTTAGGTGAAATGTGTGGACCAAAAGGTTTAATATTTATAAGCGTAGAAGCTAAAACGATAGAATGATCCAAATTAAGGTTGTTAATAAAAATATAGTCTAAATTTATTACTTCTATGTAAAATACATAATTAGATAATACTATTATACCAGCTAAACCTAAGAAGTGTTGAGGGAAGAATGTTAAATTAACTCCTAAGAAAAGTGTCCAAAAGTGAACTTTACCTAAGAAATCATTAACTGTTCTTCCTACAATTTTTGGTGTCCAGTAATAGAAACCTGCAAATAAAGCAAATACTGCTCCCATTGATAATACGTAGTGAAAGTGAGCTACTACGTAATATGTATCGTGGAATGCAACATCTAAAGAAGCATTAGATAAAATTACTCCAGTTACATAAATTGAAAGATTTGAATTAATCTTTTTAAAAACATTGTTTAGAAAGGAAAGATATAAAAAGCCGACCTATTAACAAACTTTTTTAATAACCTGTTAAATAGTTAAATAGCTAACAATCTTTCATAACTAAAAATATACCCTTTATACGGTGTGTTTAATAATGCATATTTTTTAATTGTTTCATGATTAATTTTGAATTCTTTTTCAGCGTGCATCACACCTTCGAATTTACATAAAAACTGCTTATTTAAATTATATACAAATAAAGCCTTTTTTATTTTAGAGCTATTAACTATTTCTAAAATTAGAGATTTAGACTCATCTGATGTTCAATCGGAGATTAAAGGTATTTCATTAATATCTATGGGTAAATTAGTTAAATACCATTCACCTCTAAACAATGTTCTTTTTTTAATAAAAGTTACTATGCTAGAGTGATTAGATTTAATTAATCTAGCTAAGGTATTAACAGAAGGAAAAACAACTAGTAAATTTTTATATGAATTATAGATATAAATAGGATAAGCTGACTTACTTTTTATTATTCTTAATTTAGACTCAACTGAATGATTTTTTTAAAAAAATGATTATTATTACCAACTAGTGCTTTAGCTATTAAAGTTTTAGTTTTATTTGAATGTTTTCTATTTTTAGCTAAATAGGATAACAAAATTTTAGTTTCTTCAGTGTGTTTAAAGCCTAACGAAGAATAACCTTGTTTTAATATATTATAGTAAGGTGTAAATTGTTTAATATAGTATGTTTCTCGAACAGTTAAATTTTCAACATTTACATATTCTATAATTAAAACAGCGAAATTCTCTACTCCATATTTTAATAATGCTTTTGTAATAGGCATATTGTTATTTTTCTTGTTTAATAAAAATTTAGAGTTTAAATAATTTCTCATTCTAACTTGAAGGTTAACTGAACTACCAATATAAATATTACCATTTATTTTATTTACTAGACAATAAACACCTTTTTTATTTTTTTCTTCCTTGATTATATCTAGTCTATTTTCTTTAAAATTACTATATATTTTTATTGGTTTTACTTGCTTCATTAATGTAGCAGCTTCCCCGCTAAAGCTAGTGTCACCTAACATCAGATAATTACTTGCATTTAAATATTAAAAAAAATGAGTGTAATTATAAAATTCGAATAAAGAGTCAAAAATTTTAGATTGACATGCTGATAAATAATCTCGGCAATTATAGTCAAAGATGTATTCACACATAATTACTAAATAATTATTTTTATATTTTTTGGACTATATCTTATCACTTACAATTATTTGTTTAAATAATTTTTGTTTATCATTGTAAATGACGGCTACATATAGTCTCTGAGGATCCTACTCTAATATTAAAAATAATATTATTTGGTTTCCTGCTGATTGCTCAAAACTAAGCTTTGTTACTTATTTAATGTAAATTTAAAGTATCTTAGTTATTAGAGGTTCCCAGCATATAGTAGCCTTTAAGGTGAGCTAACTTAGATGTAATTTTATCTAACCCACCTATAGTGAATAAAGCAATAAACCCTATTACGAATAATAAAGGTGTATTATATCTTAAGCTACCACCGTATAAAGTTGCCATCCAACTGAATATTTTTATTCCTGTTGGCACTGCAATAACCATTGTAGCAGCTGTGAAATAAGCTCTTGTCTTGAGCAGAAATTTGGACAGTATCTTAATTAAAACTTAACTTTAATAGCTAAATTTCAATTTCTTGCGTGCTTGTCTCTGAAGATCCTTTATTTGGCCTAATTCTTTTTATTTTAGCAATACCTTCATTTTCTAAATGTTTACCTTCAGTTATCATAATGTATACCTTTCTAAATTTTAAATAATCTACATACTTACCTGCAAATAGATTATATGAATCAAAATAGTTAATCAGTGTTCAAGCTGTTTTATAACCACTACTTTTGTAACACCAAATACCACTAACATATTGAGATAAATTTCCAAGTTTAACATATTCATATAATAATTTTAAGGGTATACAATCATTTTGTTTTAATGAAAATTCTAATCTAACACTGAATCCAGTTTTATGTGTTTTACTTTTTGCTATACTGATATGAAAACAACCATCAACTTGAGTAAATCCAGCTAACCAATAGTTATCTAAAGATACTTTATTCGAAGGAGGTAATAATTCTAAGTTAAAAGTTTTAATATAGTTATGATTAACTAATTGTTTGTATTTAAATACACTAACTAATTTCCCATTTATTAAAGATAAAGCAATAGACATACCTTTTTTATTTTTACAAATATATTTTACTGCCTTTTTATCTTTAATTTTATATACATTACCGTGGCCTATTCTCTTTTTTACATAATAAGCTAAAGATGTATCTTTTTCAGAGAAAATAATATGTAGTTGATTTAAACCAAACCAACCATCACCTTCAATTAGACCTGCTAAAAAGTATCCAAATTCTTCATCAGATAAATTAGATTTATGTTTAGGTACATGTTCAGATATTTTAGGTAAAGATAAGTATTTAGTATTGCCTTTTAATTTTTCTGGCCTGGGCAAAATTTTATTTTTTGCAACCAACGCCTCTTCTGATTTACATCGGATAGCGTGGCTTGTACTAGCCGAAGCTTTTATACTTCCATTGTTAATAAAGTTTCCTGCTGATTGTCCTGATAATAGTCTTAAGTAGATTTTTCCTAACGTTGATTTAAATTTTGTAGTAGATTTAGACACGAGTGGACTACTTAAATAGGAGTTCCCAGCACATAGCAAGATTTTTTCCCATTCACCTAATATTTCTTTTTCTAAATAATATCTATAACCTTCACCTATTAAATTAAGCGATATTAAATTATTATATAAATTAATAAAGTCTAATTTAAGTAATAAGCTCGATATTATTAAATATAATTCATGTAGGTAAAGTTCTGTGAACACAAGTTTATCCACATCTAATCCAACTGAGAACATATGGTGACTCCATACTAAGAATCCTAAGATTCCAATTGAGAACATTGCATAAACCATTCCAATGTAACCGAATATTGGTTTACCTGAGAAAGTTGAAACTATATGGCTTACTATACCGAAACCTGGTATAATTAATATATAACAATAATTTTGATTAATCGAATATCTATATTTTAACCCCCTAAGCTAAAAGAGGTTTTTTTAATATTCTAATTAACACTCAAGAACTTATCATTCTTGTTAGGACTTTATCTTAAACTGTTTTGTAATAATAGAAGTTGCTTCAGTATCATATTATCTATTCATTGTATTTTTATATTTAATAATTTTGTCAATTCCAATTTTGTTTAAATATTTTTTATTTTGAATCAATATATAAGATTTTCTTCATTTTAGGTAATTAATTTGTTTAGTTGATAATAAGTGATAATGATCTAAATAATCTATAACTTTTTTTGCTGATCCAAATGAACTAGAATCGTAAAAATGAGTATCCTTATCCTTGCTATAGCTTAAGTTTCCACCTAAAAATTCTTTAATTAATAGTAATAATATATTATCTCTTTCTTGAACCAAATTAAAATTTAATTGAACTTCTAATTTATTATCTGAGTGAAATAAATTTATGTTAAAACTAGCAGTAGCATCAGAAAATCCAGCTAACCAATGATTTTTCAAATCAGTATCTAAATTATTTTTAAGGTTAATCTTAGTTTTTAAATCAGTAAATTTATTATTGTTTAAAATTTTTGTATTTATTTGATTTAATATTTTTTCGCTTCTAAACTTTCCATTAATTAAATTAATAGCTTTTTTCAAACCTTCACTTGAAGATACTACTAATATATAAGAATTTCTGGTTGTAATTTTTTTTACACTTCCATAGCCTAATCTTTTTTTTATAAAATAAGCTAAAGAAGCATCTAAAGCATGGAAATCAATAATTAACTCTTGTTTATCATTAAATTGACCACTACCATCTATTAAACCAGCTAAATAGTGCCCAAATTGATCTTGATTTATTGGTTTTAAATGTCTAGGTACATGAACTGAGATTTCTTTTACATTTTCTAATATTTCTACAGTTTCGTTGCTTAAAGTCTCTGAGGTTCCATAATTTACATATGTAAATATGTTACCTGCTGATTTACTCCATTGTTTTAACTTTTTTACTTTTTCATTGAAGACAGAGTAATTAAAACTTACCCCATAAGGGAAAGAAGTTGTTCCAGCAAATAGCAACGTTAAGAAGCCTATATATTTGACTTCTGGGTGACCGAAGAACCCATTTCTTTTCCTCTTAATATTAAGGTAGTTATTATATAATTAGCTACCTCTCCCTCGATTAAGAGAAGAATGGCAATCAAATTAAAGATTGACACTCACTTTAATTAATCCTTATTAATAAAGAAAGAAACCGACTGTACATTAAGCACAATTATCCAGTTTTTGGTTAATTGCACCCACCAGTGACCCAGTCTGTAGCGATTCTCAGTAAGAGATACCGACGGTCTTGCTTAGGAAATTATTATGAAGCTTTGACCGTTTTCACTGGCATAGCCAAACAATAATTAAATTGTTCCATTCTCTTGTCAGAAAATGCAATATTATAATAATATTGGACTAGAATATGGTACACCATCTAAATTTAGATGAAATGTTCATTGTTTCAGGTCTTAAAAATTTTTAAGGTTTTCTGTATGCCCTTTTAACATCTGCCTTAACAATTTTATAACTTTAAGTTAAACCACACCCTTTATTCCTGTTTTTTTACACTATTTACTCTTACGTTTAATAAAATTTACTTTTTTAGCTTTTTCTATTAAAGAATTTCTCAATACTAAATCAAGATGTTCTTTATTACTGATAGCATTATGAATCTCTTTCCACAATTCAAAACTAATAGCTTTTTTGGTTTTTAACGGGAAACTATTAAAATAATCATAAACATTAAAACAAGATTTTGAACCTGTTAAAATGTATGAATAATTAGACTTTATAGAATGTGCTTCTAATGCTCCCGCTTTAAATAGTAATATTAAGTGACTCAATACCGGAATATTGCTATCTCCTTTTTGAGTCACAATAAATCTCAATCTGAAAGCATTAGAATTTTTTAAGAAAGATACCGTAAAACATCCTTCAGCATCTGTGAAACCAGTTAACCAACTATTATTTAAACTAGGTAAAATTTCATTTTTTTGTATTTCAACTGGTTTTATTTTTGAATTTTTTATTTTACCTTTAATAATTTTTTGGTTAAAAATTTCTAAAAAGTCTTTGAAATTTTTTTTTCTAGTAGGTAGTATAAAGTTACCATTAAACAATAAAATTAATAAATATAAATTAGTAATATCTTGTACTACGTATCGAGAGGTTCTTTTTCCTTGTTTAATCACCTTTCCGAAACCTAAACTATCTTGAATATAGTTTAAAATAGCTATATCATCGGTTGATTGAGTTATAACAAATTGTAAATTATTATTTCTTTTTGCTATCACAAAAGAACCATCCCCTTCCGTAAAACCTATTAGCCATGTTAAAAATTCAACATTAGGACAACTAACTGTACTATCATAGTGTATTTTATATTGATTTAGAAAATTTTCAAATTTAAAATCTTTAATAGTACCTATTGCGAAATTAGATGAAAAAAGAATAGTGTTTGGATTTAAGAATAGATGTTGATATAAAATAGGATCACCTCCTCCTGACGGATCGTAGAAGCTAGTGTTAAAGTTTCTATCTGTTAATAACATAGTAATAGCCAATGCAAAATTAAATCTTGATATACGAGACTACGTCCCATGAAAACTAACTATAAAAATTTAAAAAGTCGAATTCTTAAAAATATAGTAAACTATATTTAGAGTATATGCTCTTCTATTCACATAGAAGTTGGGAATATATCTTAATAATCTAAGTTGTAAAATTTATTTAAATGATTCCAAATAAAAATAGTTCTCTTATCATTCATTTCTGATTTTAGATTTAAAACTTTATCTACATTATCCTGAGAATATTTAAACTTAGGATTGAAAAATTTAAGAATTTCTTTCCAATTAAGGTAATCTAAATATTTAGCTCCAAATAAAGGATATTCATTTAAATAATTTACTAATATTAAATTAGTTTCTAAATTCATAGTTCTAAGTCTATATTGAGGATGAGGTGTATTTTCTCTTATATTTTTTAATTTAATTTTTAAATTATTAGCAATATTAGATAAAAATATTTCATTACTATAACCTAAATGATCTTTTTGTCTTTGACTTAATTCAAATTTACATTCAATTTTAGGATATTTACCTGTTAAAGTTGTTCTTACATTAAAATGACCATCTGCTTCAATAAAGCCAGATAACCAAGCATCTTTTTTTAAAGATTCTCTATTCAAAGGTAGTTTAGTTAAATTTAAATTTTTATTTTTAATATTAAGCCAATCTATTAAATTATATAGAGAATTAATTTTAGGTGTTCTCATTTTACCATTTAATAGATTAACTAAATTTAAAATTCCTTTTTGATCATTAATATACAAAATATAGGCATTTGACCCTTTTTTTCGTATTAAGGATCCATATCCTAAATTTTTTTGTATTATTAAAGCTAAAGGTAAATCCTTTAAATTTAATGCTATTTGAATTGAAGGATAATTAATTTTTCCTTTAGAAGATCTTTCAAATTTTGGAACAATAATTGAACCGTCACCTTCAATTAAACCAGTTAAGTAACTGATAAAATTATGTCCTTTATAACTATTATTTAGATTTAATATAGCAAAGCTACTACAACAGATTATTTCCGGCGTGTATTCTCTGAGGAACCCTAAATGGTTTAAACCTATTAAGTTTCCTGCTGATTGACTTTCTATTTCAATATTAGAGATAAAAATATTTAGAAAGTGTTTCCAGCAAATAGCCGAATTTAAAGCGGGCGCTATTTTAAATTCACCCGCTAGTACTGGTAAAGATAATAACAGTAGGATAGCTGTAACAAAAATTGCCCATACGAATAAAGGTAATTTATGCAATGACATACCATTTGTTCTCATATTTAAAGTAGTACTAATGACCTTGTTATAATTAATTTCTTAATTAAGTGGACTATATCTTCAGCGTATCTAATTCTAAGATAGTGCGCGCGTTAACGCGGCAATTAAAAAAAAACAAGAAACGGTGTCTAACGTATAGTCTCTGAGGATCCTACTCTATGTTCTTAATTTATTTTATGGCACTTTTCTAGTGCGTAGTGTCGTGTAAAACATATTTGGTTTCCTGCTGATTGCCCAATCTTTTGAATTGTTACATTAGAAAATAATCTGTGTAAACACAGCTATATTTAGTATCAAAAGCTCTAAGGGGTTTAAGCATACAGTTAGAAATTTTATATTAATCCCAAATTAACCGCTAAATTTAAACATATTTAAAAATATAACCATAATAACTAATACCTGTGTTTATCCTTTTTACTAAGGTAGTCTGAGTAGCAGGAAAACCATTATTCCTTAAATATTCAACACATTTACCAACACTAAAAAACAGCATTTTTATATTACCATCTTCTGCTAATGAATTATTATCTAAGCACATTAATACTGAATTACTTAAACTATTTAAAGGCTTATTTTTATTAAATAATTTTCTATCTTTTTCTAATTGTAAAGCTAACTCTAATAAAGTAATATCTTTAACTTTAGCTCTTAATACGGGTTCTCTAGTAAAAAGATATTTACCTAAATAATAAGAACCCCTTTTCAAATGTTTAGAAAAAGTAAAATGACTAATATTAAGATTTTTAATAAAATCTATTTGTTGTGTAGAAGAATAATACAATATAGTCTTATCTCTATTATACATAAAAAGAGGTTTTGCATTAGAACCACTAGGATTATTTGCCACTTTAACAGTATTTAAATTATAACTAGGATCTAATAAATAATATTGTTCTAATACTATTTCAGATTTATAATTATAATTTTTAACTAAAGGTATTATTTCTAAAGTAAAATTTTTTAATTTATCTTTATATAGAAGTGGTAGAAATTTACCTGTTGGTTTATTGTTTTTACAGTAATTTAAATGTCTATTTAATCTTAATGCTAATTGTGAAGAGGAACCCACATATTTTTCACCTGTTAATTTATGTTTAAAAATATAAACTCCTGGTATTTGTATTTTACTTCCTGGAGAACCAATGTTAGCTTTAATAATTTTTTTAGATTCTTTTTTATCTAAATCTTTTATTATTATACTTGGTGAATTTATTAAATAATTTAATTTCTCTTCATAAACTGTAATATTACAATAAGCTAAAATCTCATTTATAATTATATTAGTTACAGGTTTTTTACTATTAAGATGTTTAATAGCTAATTGATGAGCATATTGCATTGGTCCTTTTTTACATAAAATGATTTTTCATTTTTCTTCTTCTGATGAAAAAGTAGCAATAGTATTGGTACTATTATGAATATTTCTAATTACCGCGAAAGCGCCAGAAAAATTAGAATAATTGGAATAATTATTAAATATTGGTTTCTTGTTATTTATTAATAAATATGTAAACGACATAAATATGTTGTAATCGGAAAGGTTAATTAAATTTAAATTAATAGCACCTAATAGTGAAGATATACCTGCTAAGTGTAAACTGAATATAGCTAAATCTACAGATCCACCTGAGTGAGACTGTATTCCAGCTAAAGGTGGATAAACTGTCCAACCAGTACCAGCTCCATTTTCAACTAATGAACTCATTAATAATAAAATTAATGAAGGAGGCAATAACCAGAATGAGATATTGTTTAATCTCGGAAAAGCCATATCCGGGCTACCGCAGTGTATAGGTAGGAAGTAATTCAAGTATTTATAACTTTTCAATTATAATTGGACTATATCTTCACCCAATTTATAAAGCTTTTTTTTTAATTGGGGCGCTACGTGTAGTCTCTGAGGATCCTACTTTGCAAATTTTAACTTAGATTACTTAAATCTAAAGGCTTTAAGTTTCCGCTAAAGCGTAAAATTTTTATGCAATTTGGTTTCCTGCGGATTATCCATTTATGTTAATAGAATTTAACAACATTAATCTTAATTTTTAAATAAACTGTACACTATTTAAGGTTTAATATACCCTTTCATACTCTAATTATAGTTTTTAAATTGATGACTAAATAAGAATTGATAATTAAGTTTTCAGTAAATTTTATAAGATTACTTTAGGAACTTCCCGCATATAGTAGCGTAATAAGTTTGACTTTACAATCAAACACGGCAATTATTCCTTTTTATTTTTTAGCATAGAGCTATAATTTATTGTTTAATTTAAAATTTTTTATTTTTGTAAAAAACATACAGAAGAATAATATTTTTAATCATTGTGCTTTTTAGGTAAATGGTCCCATGAAAAAGTTTTTCTTGTTTTATTAAAATTAGTTCTAGTTTTTATAGCAATATCAAGATAAGATGCAGTTAATTTATTTAAATTTTGTAATTCTAATATATAGGCCCAGTCTTTATAATCTAAATACTTAGAAGAAAGAAGAGGATAATTATCAAAATAATTACAAACTTTATAATTACTTTCTTTATTGTTAGACATTACAGTAAAACTATGATAAATTTTATCTTTAATTAATCTAGATCTACTATAAACAGTTACACCTAAAAATAAACCTATTTTAGACATAATTGGAAAAAAACTTACTTTAAGTGAATCCAAATCGGCTTTGTGGTAATTTTGATTAACTTCTAATCTATAATATAATTGAACCCTTGTAGAATTTTTATTTGTTCTTTTATGTATATTTATAGAAAAATTACCATTTGCATCTGTAAAGCCAGTTAACCAACTATTGCTTTCTATAGGTGATTCATCTAAAGGTTTAATTTCTAGTTTATTAATTTTAGATAATATAAATTTAGTGCTACTAAGTAATTTATACTTATTAGTTGAATTAGTATTATCTATATAATCATTTACCCAAGTTATGGCTCTATTTAAAGCTTCTATTTTAGGAGTTCTCATATAACCATTAATTATATTTATAATTGTAAAAATACTAACAATATCTTGTATTTGCCATAAAATATAACCTCTTTCTGGTTTTATTAATACTTGACCACATTGAGTTAAATTTTGTAAAAATTTGGCTAAAGGAAGATCTGCTTTTTTGAATACTACAATAATTTTAGGGTTATATTTATTGTTTGATTTACTTACGGCTATCGTTCCATCTCCTTCTATTAATCCTGCTAAATAAGGTCCAATTTGTGTTCTCAATATATTAATATTTGCTGTGGAA
>JAACJO010000067.1:0-52350 GCA_013368445.1 Leucocoprinus leucothites
GGGTTGTCCCTTTCAACCTTAGTAGAGACATCCTTCGCGAACTCGAGCACGATGCGCAACTGATCTCTGGGGCCATAAGAGTTTTCGTTCTTGATGAAGCGAACCATGGTCGCCACATAAATCCAAAGTCCGGCACCGCGTTCAACAAGGAGGGCGAGGACCTCCTCCGATGGCCATGACTCGGGAAGGCCGTGATCATCACGGATCTCCTTGAACTCATCCACTAGAAAGAGGAGAATCTCGTGATCAATAGCGCGGGATACTGGAAGCTCAACACGGGTGCAAACAGGAGATACAGCAGCCGAATTCATGGTCCGGGTGATAGGGTCTTCGGGGAGGCTGGTGATAAACCATCGAAAGGGCGTCGTACGATTGTGAGCAGAAGTTGCGATGATTCTGACAATCTCAGACTGCTCTGCCGTTCCCTGGCACTCGTCCAGTCCATCGATGATCACTACGCATCCGTCAAGATCGTTCCCTGTGGTATCAAGCCCACGAAGGGGTTGAATGAGTAAATCATCGAATTGCGTTGACAGCGACGCTGTCGCGAGAGCGGGGTCTTCAAGCATGCGCTTATCGACAATTTCGTGAAACGAGGGGGATTTAGTAGCAATTTGATAGGCGATGGAGGTAAAGACGCGTCGAGGGTCGCTGCGACCCATATTCGAGCGGGAGAAGAAGAGGGTAGCGGCGAGTTTGTTTCCGGGCACCAGGGCTTCAGCACAGCTTTGCGAAATAGCCGACTTGCCGATGCCAAAAGGACCACGCATCCAGAGAATGGGTTCCGTGCGATCTGACACTCCCAGGGCCCAGTCAGTGATGAGGGCGATGTAGTCGTTTCGAGTGCCAAGATGGCATTTTGGGGGTGGGTAGCGAGCGCTGGAGTTGTAGAACGCGTCTGGCATCGAACACTTGAGAAGCTCTCTGATTCCTATCCAACACATGAGATCAATGGTCCGACTCGAGGGAACTGAGAAGCTCACCAAAAGCCCGTGGTGGAGAATTCGTTGAATTGAGGATTATGTATTACAAGATTATTTGCGTTGCGAAACATTTCGTTTACGTAGAGATGCTGCGGAGGTGGGGCAGGGATAGGCGGCAGGATGGCTGGAGACAAAGCATGAGGCGCAGGATTCGAGGGCTCTGGATCAGGAAGCGCAGGGGTGATAGCTGTGGGAGAAGGTGCGGGAATAGGAGGGTGAAGAAGCGTAGTGGGGGGTTGAGGAAGCCGGAGTCGAATTTTTGAAGGAGCAAAGCGGTAGACTGTTCCTCCGGCAGTGCGGTAGAAAGTCGATCAGGCGAAGGTTGAGGAGCAGGATCTTCCAACTGGAAGGAATCTGTAGCTCGATCAAATTTGCGAAAGAGTTTAGCAAAGAATTTGCGAGAGCGCCCAGGCATTGCGTGGCGGAATGGACGGGACAGGTCGTTGCAGGAAGAGAGTAAGAGGAAGAAGACAGCGAAGCTATGTTTTTCCACGAGTGTCGAGGTCGATTATCGCGAGACGCCCATGACCATACAAGGCTTGTTTGCTCGGCACACGTAGCTCTACGAGCGTCAAAGCAAGCACAATTGGACTCATGAGGTGACACCCTCCATATAGATCAAGGTCACTGTGTACATAGGTTACATTGTCGCTTTTGAATTTCGCAAGCGTGGTTCGCGTGGGAGAATCACGAGACCAGCATCAGCTGACCAGCACAGGCCTGGCGCTGTCCAGTTTATACAGCTCCTCCAACAATGTCGACGGCCGGCGGTCTTTCTCGCAGACGCGTAGCCCAGTCCACAGACGACGAAGAACGCCCAAGACCCTCTCCTACCCCCTCCTCCTCTGCTAATGGCTCAACGACACCGCCGATGGCCCTTCACGCTGGCTCGGCGTTTGAAGGTGGCAGCAAGATCGCATACGACCCTAGAGACTTAATGCAGGATGCCACGGATGAAGTGAGGATGGGAGGAAAGATGCCGCGGCTGACTATCATGGAGGAAGTCCTGCTGCTAGGCCTCAAAGACAAACAGGTAAGTGTCTTGGTAATTTCCGCAGCACAAGGGACTGACCGCGGATTTTCAGGGATATTTGTCGTTTTGGAATGACAATATTTCATATGCGCTGCGTGGCTGTATTCTCATCGAGCTCGCGCTACGCAGGCGGATCGCGCTCTCGAAGGATCCAAACCGTCGTCGACTACCGCTGTCAGAAAGGCTCGTAGAAGTCATCGACGAACGGCAAACTGGAGAGACGATACTCGACGAGGCACTAAAGCTGATGAAAATGCAGCAGGAGACAGAGCGACTCGCTGTGAACAGTTGGATAGATTTACTCTCAGGTACGTCGTCTATCCTTTATTCTAACGCTATTCTCACATCTGTGCAGGCGAAACATGGAATGTCATGAAGATTGGCTTCCAGCTCAAGCAAGTACGCGAACGCCTAGCAAAAGGTCTCGTCGACAAAGGCGTCCTACGCACAGAAAAACGAAATTTCCTCCTATTCGACATGGCCACTCATCCCGTCGCCGATGTCCGCACAAAAGAATCCATCGTCACCCGCGTCGTCACTCTCCTCACATCCACCACCTCCGCCGTTCCCGACACCGCTCTCGACGTTGAAGGGGTCCAATGTCGAGCTGCAAGGGCCGTATGTCTCGTCTGCGCAGCATACACTGCCAGTGTACTTGACAACGCCTTTGGTCGACTGGACTATGAAGCTCGAGAGGCCGCTTTCCAGCGGTGTGATGAAATACTCGGCGAATTTATGGTTTGGCCATTCGGCAGCGGAAGCTACGACACCAGTTCATCACGGCGACGCCAGCAAACTCGTATCGCCATGGGCAGCGACAGCAATGGGAGAGAGTCTGTCTTGGGACTGGTCCAGGAGGTAAAGCGTGAGGCAGTGGGAGAAGAAGATGTTGGATTTGAGCTAGTTGCCGGAGTTCTCGAGGTTCTTTCCAAACTTGATTCGTTGTTGTAGATATTGTTATACCCTTCTATTCACCCATGCCCGCTTTATTAAACATGCGAGGACGGCGAGATATCTGCCGTGTCTGGCCTAAAGTACATCCGGCCTTGGATTATATAAATCCCGCTTCCTCCTTTCACTTCTCACCTTGTCAACATGCGCTTCACCCCTCTTCTTCGCAATCTCAAGCCCTCCATGACTGCCTCTGCGGCCTTGAGAGAGCGTGTGAGACGCCCTGCATTCCTTGAACGGCTCGCCCGTGCCGAGGATCTTGCGCCTCTCTTCAAGGTATGTCCCATCTGATCTCTTTGATAGATATCTTTCACTCAATTACCACCACCTAGAACGATGACTATGTGCGCCCGAGCTCTTAACTTCCGGTGTATACTTTCTGACCGTGTCCGTAGATTGGCTGGTCAGGGTTTACAGGTGTCGGATACCCCAAGTCCGTCCCGACAGTACGTTCCTCTTCACGTCTCTGATTCATGACGTCATTTTTTCTGTCATAGGCCATCGCGGACGATATCGAGTCCAATAACCTCCAAGCTTCCCCAGATACAAAGAAGAAATTCAACTTGTTCGTTGGTGCGTCCGTAGGGCCAGAAGTTGAAGATCGATGGGCGAGGTTGGATATGATTGCGAGGAGGTACCCGCATCAAGTTGGAAAGGACATTTCCAAGGGGATTAATGCTGGTCGCATTAATTTCGCCGATAAGCATTTATCAAGTACGTGGATTATTTTCTTCTTCTGGCGATCCAACTACTGACGTATCGATTTCAGTGTTCCCGCAAGACTTGACATACGGGTACTACAACCTCCGCAAGACTCACAGCGATTCTCGTAAACCGCTTGATTGGGCTATTGTAGAAGCTACAGCTATCACTGAAGACGGATACATCGTTCCTGGTGCATCGGTTGGAGCGACGCCGGAGATCGTACAGTCGGCAGAGAAAATCATTATCGAAGTCAACACTAGAATCCCAAACCTCGAGGGGCTCCACGACATAAACCACTCATTCATACCTCCCAACCGCCAGCCCTACGTATGTCACTATCCACCCCTTCTTCATCTCCCACACTCATCATAATACACCCACATAGATCATAACGCACCCACAAGATCGTATCAGCCTGCCCGCCATCCCAATTGACCCAGACCGCGTCGTCGCCCTCATCGAATCCACAAAGCCCGACAACACAGGCACGAACGCTCCCGAGAACGACGATTCTCGTGCCATTGCTCGTCACCTTATTCAATTCTTATCGGAAGAAGTTCAGAGTGGACGTTTACCAAAGAGTTTGTTGCCTCTTCAGAGTGGGATTGGCAATGTTGCGAATTCGATTATTGGTGGTCTTGCGGAGGGGCCGTTTGAACAGGTGCAGGTTTGGACAGAGGTGTTGCAAGGTAAGTGGTTGGTGTAGTGTTTCGGATCTCTTATTGAGCGTCCAGCCCCTTCTGTATTTAATAGATACCTTCCTTCGGTTCTTCGACTCGGGTAAACTGGCTTTTGCCACTGCAACGAGCATTCGATTCTCTCCCGAAGGGTGCGTATGCTGGCTTTTCGTATTTTATACATACTGATGTTCCCAAATTCAGCTTTGACCAGTTTTACCAAAGTACGCGTACACTTCAGTTCGAACTCATATTTCTGACACCTCCACGTAGACTGGGCAACCTACAAGGATCGACTTCTTCTCCGCTCGCAACAAGTCGCAAACTCTCCCGAAATCATTCGTCGCCTCGGCATTATCGCTATGAATACCCCACTTGAGGTCGATATCGTACGTCTCCTACTACTTGAATCTGAAATATATTGTGCCGACGCATCGAACTTAGTATGGCCATGCGAATTCGACTTGTGCTCTCGGATCGAGAATGCTCAATGGCATCGGAGGCTCAGCCGACTTTTTGAGAAACGCAAAGTTGTCTATTATGCATACTCCTTCAAGGTAATCATCTATACTTGCTTTATCACTTCATTACTTATCGTCTAATGAATAGTCGCCCCACGAAGACCGATCCTACCGGTATCAGCTGTATTGTACCCTTTGCTTCACACGTAGACCAAACTGGTGCGTCTCGTGCAACATTTATCACCATCATTTGACTAATGAGTGTACTTTCTGATAGAACATGATCTGGATATCATTGTCACTGAGCAAGGTCTTGCTGACCTCCGCGGACTGGCTCCCCGCGAACGGGCCCCTCTTATCATCGAGAAGTGCGCGCATCCAGACTATAAGGATATGCTTCATGAGGTACTTTTCTTCTTTCGTTGATCGTGCTGTACACTCATCAGAATAGTATTACGACCGAGCGCTTCATGAATGCCTATCTCGCGGGATGGGGCACGAGCCTCATTTATTGAAGAACGCGCTCAAGATGCACATTAATTTCATGGAAACGGGAACGATGAAAGTTGATAGATGGGATTGAATCAACTGGCTTGGAAGCTTTTTTTGCACATTGGACTGTGGTATTTCGATTGCGTGCACTAGCGAATTTTATTCACTGGGGAGTCATTGCTGACCTGGTGCAACGTAATACTGGTGGAATTGTTCTTGACCTGTAGAAAGAGTGTTGGTAAACTACATGTAATACGACTGGATTACACCAAGACTAAAAAGACCAATCCACCCGGTCACCACCTACGCTCTTGCGACTCTTTACACTAGCAGGCCCAAGGGAAGTGACCGACGAAGTAGCATCGCCGTCTTCCAGTCCCATTTTTGCCTTCTTAAACCTTGCCTGTGATTATCTGGAATCTTTGATAAATGTAGCTTGCCGCCTCGCCTTGCACGGCTTCCATTGCCAGGTCTTCCGCGATGAGGCTGTTGTTTTGGCTATCCGGGATATAGGTTCAGGCGCCTTCGAGACTAGGTAAGCCCAAACGGCGGCTTGGTCTTGGATATCGGAAGGCGCATTGGGGAGTGAAAAGGGGCATCCGGAGTCACAAATGAGCTTGGCTCAGAAATAGCTACCAGAGGGAAAAATACGTCCACGAGGAGCTCAAAAGATTCTATCCTTCTCACCTGCGGTTTCTCGACCAGATTTTGCCCCAGATGAAATAATCCCCCGCTCCGGTCGAGACAGGCATTGATATAGCCCGGGATGCATGGTACCCGCCAAGAGCTTCCTCAAGCAATAATTCACAATTGTTGCGGAGGGCGTGAACTATACATTTGGTGCAAGGAATTTCGCCTGGGAAAATCCACCCGGTTGTACAAATCAGCAGATACCTCGCCCGTACAAGAACCTTGCATGCCATCAAACATATCTCCTCGACACTTGATGTCTGGGCACTTTTGAAGCTAGATCGAAGAATCGATGCGATTGGCCTCCCACGCTAGCGAAGAGTATAGTGTTCGTACCTCTTCCAGGAACGACAAAAGTGAGTCAAACACTGTCCGAGCCCCTTCGGTAGCACTCTGGATGATTTCGTGATCCTGTACCATAGGACTGAGCGTTAACGCAGGGTCCCGCAATAATTGATAACAACCAGCAGTTCGGATGCGATGCAATCTTTTCTCGATTGCCAGTGTATTCGATACGGCGGTGCGCATTTGTTCCAGAAATCTCAGATAAGTCGAGGCCACAGTGTTTATCATGGATGGAGTATCATGAATAAGCACTCTGTTGCAGATGTGAGGAAAATTTCAGTGAGGGAATTACTTCTGAGAATTAGCTTACATCAATGAAGAAGATCGGATGTGGTTCAAGCCGTAAATTACATCAGCCCTAAACAAACAATCGCGCAATGAGAACGAGTAGCGCCAGGGTGGGTCTTTGAGGTAGGATTCCAGGAGAATAGCCCCTGGTAGCGCATCAGGTGGACACTCCATCTCGCCATCCCAAAGATTTATTACAAATGAGTCATTAATTGCAGGAGTATGTGAAGTGTCTTGGTAATATCCTTGAAGTTCGTTGGCGTAAATTTGGACCCTTCAAATGAGAATTTTAGGCAACATAAAGTTGAAGTACTCAATGATTGGACCAACTCGGATAGAATGCTCTCTGAATACAGTGATGATTCCCTCTCGTACCGAATCCGGAATATCTGGATTTGCAGTTGATAGCGCAAGCCGCCAGCTGTCATCGAGCGAGTGAGCAGCATTTACAAGGGAGATACTCAACTGCTGAGGGTCAAACTTGAATCCAACCCGGTACTCTGGAGTGAAGTCAGAGTCGACTGACAGTGGGATGATTTTTTGAGTGAACTGATCTTCAGCTCCAAAATGTTCCATAATTTCCTCGGGTTGGGCAATCGATATGTCGACCGAGGTCGCATAATCCGTATGAAGCTAGTCAAACTGTGAATAATGTCTTCGCGTCTGTGTACATTAGATATATACCTCTATTAAAGCACTATTAAATGCTGTGGCCATCGACATCATACGATCTATCATTCTTATACCCGACATGGACCCAGAATCGTCCTCTGAAGTTGCTTGACCTGCTGAAGTGAAGTACTCCACGATTTGGTGCGACATGCACAGGGACGCTACGCAGACGTCGTACCCAGTTTACAGAAATCTGTCGATTATGATCCAATGCTCCTTGTGTGGTGAAGAGATCTCCCAGACATCTCTTGCCATCCAAAAAAAACCGACTTCAAACCAGTATTAGGGCCATACAATGCCCGAGCTGCGAAGCGACATACGAGCCAAGCTCCTGTATAAGGCCTTCCACCCGCTTGGTCAGCTTGAGTGAGGTTTCGGTAAGCCGGCTAAGATGCTTAGATTCATCCATGGTGACAAGCCTATAGATGGTCAATCAAAAGGATGAGATAGATGATATACAATGAAGTAGTGCGTGAGAATATTCCCGATGCCTCTGGGCTCGAACTTGCTCCACGAAGCCTTCGCTCACCTCGTGACATTCCCATGCCGTCGGCCTTCACACCGTCTTTGATATAGTTCCCAGTAGTTCCTGGACAATCGGAAGGGCCAGAAAGAACTTGATCAGGCGATGGTTCTTGTATCCACTGGTATGTGTGGATGGGCGGCTCGAACCTTTCGTCCTTGATACTCTCTTAACGACGAGCCAGCATGCGGTGTCGAGCTTGCCATGCAACATGTAGACTATTCATAAGACGGGGTGATACACCCAACCACGTTTCGCCATGATTTTTCCCCTCAATTCTCCATATGCTTCAGCAATATAACTCCGCCTGGCCCTCACTCCACTCAAACCTTGACCTCTGGTTTGCCATCGCTCGAAAAGACGTTCACAATTCCAATATCAACTATACTATTGAATGCAGCACCACTCCTTTCAGTGTGGGGAGCATACCGATGAGTATCGTAGACTCTCGGGCTCGCACTTAATCTCAGTCGATGTCTAAACGCTCTTTCATAAACCCCCATGGTCGCCAGCCACTATGACCAAGGAAGCTGGTAAACACCACATAGAGTCTGCGTCGAACATCAGGATAATGGATGAGAAGACGCGAATTTAGTATCAGCCTCTGACCAGATTAGATGAGTTCTTACGTCCATCTATATTTCTCCGCAAACTCTGGCCCATGTGCTCTTGTTATGATTTTATTCCGCTTATTCCTGGTGGACTCTTATAGTTCCTCAACACCTCTGAAGTAACAAGACCACTTCAAATAATCGGTGTCACGGTGGAATGACGGGTTTTTTTTTTGGGGGGAGCCTCAAATCAGGGCACGAATTCGATACATGGTTTCCGGGGTTCGTGGGTCGCATATCCTCCAGGGTGTTAGACCTACTAGTACATTCCACTCGCGGGCGTTTTGATCTCCACTCATGGTTTTAATCGTCCAATACCTGTCTGAGTTACACTAGTGAACTTCGCGAAGCGCTTCGTAGACAATCATACTGGTTTCGATATTCTGTCTGCAAAGGTAGCGATTAGTTGATTTCTTGTTCTGAAAAAATGGAACAAGGAGATTGTAGGCAGACAAATACAACCAAACAATTCTCCAGTTCTGATATTGGTTGTCGATGATTGCCTCATGTTCTTTCAGTTCCACGAAACTCTTCAGGATTGCAGACCTCAACTCACCCAAATCACATTGACCAACGTGGTTCCCGATGAAAATCAGCTAGATGATATCTTGTGCCATATCTCCCTAGTTCTCACCTTCCAGACACTGGATACCGGCTGTATCTGGATATGAGCAAGCGCCTCAATGCCGTACGTGCGTCCGAGCTTTATACCATGCTTCTTACATACTCCCAAGCCATCCTCTTTCCCAGATATTCGTTCCCACAAAGTCGTCCAACATGGGCTCGCTTATATCCACCGTCCTTCCATCGTTTCCCCTCTTAGACTCAACAGGGGCAATATAATCTCGAGACCTGTCCCTGCTCAGCGCGCCGGTGATGATGCTTGTAGTTAAGGGAGAGCGAGATTCAGCCCCACGGGTCGCGTGTACCATAGGTCCATGCGAGACGCTTGAACCTGTTGAGGGAGCGGGCAAGGGGGAAGAGATGTCCAAGAGAAGAATGGGGCTGCGGCGGGTTGAGCGATGGTCGGAGTAGGTTGGGAGCCCCGGAGAGCCGTCGATGGTGACCCAGAGAGGATCACAACACAGCGTCGGCGTTTCAATATGCAACCCCAGGGTCGTCCTCCTGAGCCGCCCGAGGTACGATCCATCCACTCTCAGTAATAGACATTCCCTCACCGAATGACTACCATCTAGAATTCTGACAGCTGTAAACTCTCATATGCTTCCCAACTGTGCTCATAGATTGGCTGTTCAGGATCTGCACCCCTCCTGTATGCTCCTCGTCACTGCTCGCTCCGGTCTGGCTCATGACGACCCCCTTTTTTCTTTCTTATAGGCCGTTGCGGCCTACATTAAATCCAATAATATCATTAGGAACGCAAGTGGAAGACCGAGGTGCAGGGGTGTATACGACTGTGAGGGGGTACTCACATCAGTTGGAAAGGAATTCGCGAAGGGATGAATTCTAGTATGACTAATTTTGCTGGCAAACGTATATTAAGTGCGTGAATCCTTTTCTTTCTCGAACGATTGGGTTCTTGACACGTTCTTTTTATTATTATTATTTTCTTTCTTTCAGTGTCCCCACAAGATTTGGTACCCGGGTGCTATAAACCTCGCAAGACTTACAATAATCATTGTAAACCACTCGACTGGGCTACAGTAGAAGCTGTAGTTGTTGCTGAAGACGGATACATTACTCCAAACGCATCAGTTGGAGCTATCCATGAGATCGTCCAGCCAACAAAGAATACCATTGTCAAGGGCAACGCTAGGATTCCCAACTTTGAGGACCTCCATGGCGTTTACTGCTCTTCCGCCGCTCCCAATTACCAGCCCTGTGTACGTTACTACCCACCTTTCACCATGACTGTCACCCCATACAAACCACATACTCACCACGATTCCAATCCACAGTTCGTAACACACATATAAGACCCCCTCTGACCTCCAATGCCAATCGGCCCAGACTATGCCATCGCTCTCATCGAATTCTCTACATCCGAGAACGCTGACACAAACGCTCCAAAAAACGACGTTTCTCGCGCTATCGCTCGCTTTCTCATTCAATCCTTATCGGAAGAAGTTCAGAGTGGAGGACCGCCAAAGAGCTTGTAGCCTCTCCAGGGTGGCATTAATAATGTTGCGAATTCGATTATTGGTGGATTGAGAGAGGGACCGTTCGACTAGATGCAGGTTTGGACGGAGGCGTTGCAGAGTGAGTAGTTGATGTGGTGTTTCAGGGGTGTTTGCACTGAGCACACTGCGTTGCTTTGTTTCGTCGATACATTCCTTCGGTTTTTCGATTCTGGCCTCTGCCACTGCAATCAGTATTCGGTTCTTTCCCGTAGGGTACATCCCTCCATCGCAGCATTGTATATATTGCTGACATTCGCAAATTTAGCTTTGACTGGTTTTACTAAAGTACGCGCGCACTTCACTTCGTACTCGTCGTATTTAAGACCCCCGCGTAGACTGGGCAACCTATAAGAATCGACTTCTCCGCTCTCAGCAAGTTGTGAACTCTCGAAATCTTTCATCGTCTCGGCGTTATCGTTATTAACATGCCACTCGAAGCTGATACTGTACGTCTCCTAGTCTTCAAAATTCCAAACCGTATTGTACTGACGCATAGAGCTTAGTATGTCATGCAAATTCGACTTGTGCTCTCGGATCTAGAATGCTCAATGGCATCGGAGGTTCAGCCGACTTTTTGAGAAACGCAAAGTTGTCTATTATGCATACTCCTTCAAGGTAATCGTCTATACTTGCTTTATTACTTCATCACTGATCGTCTAATGAATAGTTGCCCCACGAAGACCGATCCTACCGGTATCAGCTGTATTGTACCCTTTGCTTTACACGTAGACCAAACTGGTGCGTCTCGTGCAGCATTTATCACCATCATTTGACTATTGAGTGTCTTCCTGATAGAACATGATATGAATATCATTGTCACTGAACAAGCCCCAAGCTGCCGACCTTCATGGATTGGCTCCCCGTGAACGTGCGCCTCTTATCTTCGAGGGGTGCGCTAATCCGGGGTATAAGGATATGCTTCGTGAGGTACTTTTCTCCTTTCGTTGATCGTGCTGTACACTGATCAAAACAGGACGACGACCGAGCGCTTCATGGGTGACTTTCTCGAGGGATGAGGCACGAACTTCATTTATTGAATAACGCTCTCGAGATGCACGTTAACCCCATAGAAAAGGGAACAATGAAAGTCAGTGGATGGGATTGGATGGGATTGAGTTAACCGCTTAGGATGTTTTGCTACATGTTGAGATGTAGAAGCCGTGATTCATAGAGGTGCTAGCAAACTTCATTCACCACAACACCCCTGCTGACCCGACGATCCGTGATTTTGTGCGTCTAACTGTCGTGATTTATAAGACTGTTATGTGGGCTCATCCCTTGCAGCTACTCCTAGAGTTGCTCTGTATGACTTCGTCAAGCGTGGTGGTTGAGCAGCGACTCGCGAAACCTTTCTCGGTTTTTGGACACAGAAAAGTGTTATATTATAATGCAACAGTGGTTCTACAAAGCTAAAAAGACCAATCTAGCTGGTCACTCCTTCTCTCCTTGCGACTCTTCCTGCCGAACAGCCCAAAAGAAGCGGCTGATGGATTATTGTCGTCTTCCACGCCCGATTTTTCCTTCTTAAACCTTATCCGTGATTCTCTTGAATCGTTAATAAATTTAACCTGCTGCTTCGCTTTACATGGCTTCCGTTGCCAATACTTCCGTGCTGAAGCTCCTATTGAAAATGCGTAGAAAGCAGGTTTACATGCCTCCGTGACTGAGTCAGCCCAATCAGCGTCAGCCCAAACAGTGCCTTCAAGGTCCTGGATGGAAGGCTCATTGGGTGATGTGAAGGGGGCATCTTGTGACACAGATGAGCTTGGTTCAGAAATAGCTACCAGTGGTAACAATTTCTTCAAGAGAGTTTCGAAAGACTCCATCCCTCTAAATATGTCGTTGATCGCAGGAGCATGTGTAGTGTCTTGATAGTATTCCCGAAGTTTATTAGCGTAAACTTGGACCTTTCAAGTCAGAAGTTTAGTCAACATGAAGTCCACGTGTTCAGGAGAAGATAATGATTGGACCAACTTGTATAGAATGCTCTCTGAACAAACTGATGATTTTGTCTCTCGCAGAATCCAGAATGTCCAAATTTGTAGCTGACAATGCGAACCGCCAGCTGTCATTGAGCAAGCGAGCTGCATTCACAAGGGAGATACCAATCTGCTGAGGAGATGCAGACCTAAGTTCAGCTCGGTATTCTAGAGTGGGGTCAGAATCAACCGGCAGTGGGGCTATTTTCTGAGTGAACTAACTTTCAGTTCCTAGAGGTCCCAGGGGTCTCTTGAGTTGAGCAATCGATGAGTCAACTGAGGTCACATAATCCACGGGTAACTGGTCAACTTGTCAAGAGCCTCTTTGTTTCCATGTGGATTCGGTATTTACCTCTACCAAAACGCTGTTAAATACCGTGGCCATCGATATCATGCCCTCAATTGCTCTGAGACCCGACGTTTTCCGATAACTGCCCTCCAGAACTGCTCCAGTTGATGGACTAAGATATTCCACGATTTGGTGCGACATCTGAAGAGATGCAATGCAGACACCAAACCCAGCTTGTAAAAATTTGTCAATTATGATCCAATGCTCTCTGTGTGGCGGGAATATCTCCCAGGGATCTCCCGAAATCAAAGAAAAACAACTTCAAACAGGTATTAGAACCATACAACATCTGACTCGCTGCGAGGGACATACGAGCCAAGCTCCTGTATAAGGTGTTCCACTTGTTTGGTCAGCTCGAGTTAGGGTTCGGTAAGCAGGCTAAGACTCTTGGATCCATCCATGGTGACAAGTGTGTAGATAGTCAATCGAAATGATGGGGTAGATGATACACTTGCCGTAAAGCAGTGCATGAGAGTTTCCCTACATAGCTTCGGCTTGAACTTGCTTTACGAAGTTTAGTCTCGTGACTCTCTCATGCCATCGACCCTCACATCGTTTCGATATAGTTCCCAGCAATCTGGAGGCATTTAAAACAGTCAGAAAGAACTTCATCAGACGATGGTTCTTGTGTCCACTGGTGTGTGGACTGGACAACTCGGGCCTTTTCCCTCGCAGGCTCCTTAATACTCCCTTAACGACGAACCAGTAAAGTGGCTTCGGTTTTGAGTTTACTCTACAACATGGAAACCATTCGACACCAGAAATAATATGCTCATCTCCGTTTCACCGCAACTCAACTCCTCAATTCGTTATTCATTTCAGTGACACAACCCCCCTCGGCTACCAGAATTTTCACTTGGCTGAAATCTTAGCCTCTGGTTCATCACCGCTCGAACAAACGTGCGCAATTCGCTTATTAATTACACCCCCGAGTTCGGCATGATCCCGTTTGTAGGGGACATGATCATGGACTCTCGGACTCACACTTGATCTTAGTCAGTGTCTAAATGCCCCATCGCAAATCACCATGGACACCAACCTCTCTAACGAAGGGAGCTGCTATATACCAGCTCGAGGGCTCTCAAGAGTCTGCATTAAACATCGGGGTAATGGATGACAAGGCGCGAGTTTTGTCCAGGAACTGATGCAGCTCTTGGGAAAGTTAGGTGGGTTTGTACGTTCATCCATACTTCTCCAAAGACTGTGACCCCGATCCTTTTGTTAGGACTTTATTCCGCTTGCTCCTTGTGGACTTTTATAGTTCCTCGACACTTCTGAAGTACCAAGTGACCACTTGAGATAATCGGTGGTATAGCGAAATAACTAGAGTTGAAGGGGGGCCTCGAGTCGAAGCTTAAATTTGACACATGGTTTTCAGAGCTCGTGAGCCATAGAACCTGTGAGCAGGAGGACCTATATTCCACTTGCGAGTATTTTGATCTCCACGTACTAGGGTATTAATCGTCCATTACCCCCCCAAAATGCAGTAGTGTGTTTTGGCGAAGCACTTCGTAGGGCTGTTAGTCGGTTGCCGGTATTCTGCCTGAAGAGGCAGCAATTGATCGATTTCCTGTTCTGAAGTGGAATGAAACTGCGACTAAGTATAGCAGCCAAATTCAACCAAACAGTTTGTCTGTGGCAGTTGATGAAGGCGTCTCTTCAAGAATGCTGATCCCGCCCTCACCAAAATTATGCTGATGAACCTCATGACTTTCGACGAATACCAGCTCGATAATGGCTCGTGCCACATTCCTTACGGCTCCCCCCTCTATCTAGAGATTAATGAGTGCATCATCATCGTACGTACCTTCGAGCTTTACATTATACTTGGTACACATTTACTAGCCCTCTTATTTACCTAGATGCTCGTTCCTACTGGTCATCCAACCTTGACTCACTATGGCTTCTGTCCTTCTATCCTCCGCTCTCAGGCTCAACGAGGTCGTTATGGTCTTGAGACCTATTCTTACTAGTGCATAGGTAATAATACTTGCAGCCAGGGAAGAACGACATGTACCCCGAATATTCGCGCGTGTAGTAGGCATAACTGGTTTGGGAAAGATGCTTGAGCTGGTTGCAGAGGTGAGTGTAAGAGTAGTGCAGTTGGGAGCGGATAGTGCTGTAGTCCGAGAAGGTGGCAAGGCGTCGAGACCTGTTGATCATGTTCCAGGGATCGGCGGAGTTGCAGCATTCCAGCGTCGGCGTTTCAACCTCCAGCCACAGGATTGTCCCCCTGAGCTGCTTGTTGTATGTACTATTTGATTTATGTGATAGATATCATTTACTAAATCACCACCATCTAGGATCATGGCAGCTGTGTGCCCCATATACTTGTTAACAGTATTCGTAAATTGGCTGGTCAGGATCTACTGAAGTCGGATACCTCAAGTCTGTCTCTTTGGTATGTTTCTCATGACCCCTTGCGCTGGTCTTGCTTATGACCTCTCCTTTTCTCTTATAGGCCACCACAGCTCACACTGACCTCGATGGTCTCTGTAGGAATGCAAGTGGAAGATCAACGGGCACAGTTGGGTATAATTGCGAGGGACCCGCATCAGGTTAGAAAGGACATCACGAGGGGGATTCATTAATCGAGCATGTGAACTATGTTCTTCCTCGAATGATCAGGCTCTGAATGCACTTTGTCTATTTTTATTTTATTTTATTATTCCGGCGTTCCCGAAAGACTTGACATACGGGTACTAAAATTTTCAAGACTTACGGCGATCCATCTGACTGGGCTGTTGTAGAAGCTACAGGTGTCGCTGAAGACGGATACATCGGTCCCAGTGCGTCAGTTGGAGCCACTCTTGAGGTCGTCCAGTCGGCAGAGAAGATCATCGCCAAGGTCGACACAAGGATTCCCTACCTCGGGGGTCTCCATGACATCTGTGCCTCCCAGTCGTCAGTCCTATGTCCATCACCACCCACCTTCCACCTTCACATCCACTCCATGCAAGCCACATACCCACAACAAACCCAACTCACACAGGCCCAGCGCTTCCACAAGAACGCATGTGCCTCCCCACCATCTCGATTGACCCTGACCGTGTCATGACCGTCATCCAATCCACAGACCCCGACAAGACTGGCGCAAGCGCTCCCGAAAAATATAATTCACGTGCTCTCGCTCGATGCATTAGTAAGCCCTTGTCTTATTAGAAGAGGTCCGGAGCCTTCGGTTGCCAAATAGTTAGTTTCATCATGGTTGGACTAGGAAAGTTGCCAGTTCCATCATCGGTGGACAGGTAGAGTGGCCGTTCGACCATGGACAAAAGTATTACAGGGTCAGTTGTCAACCTAATACTGTATTTGGGGTGTTTCGGCTGAACCTATTACATTGTTTTGCTTGATGGATACCTTCCTTCCGTCCCCGACCCCGACTCACCGCTCTCAGCACTGCAATGAGTATTCTGTTGTCATTACAAGGGTACGTACATTCACCTTCTGCCTTGGCTGTGTTCCATAACACGTTGACGTACCCAAACTCAGCTTGAACCAGTCTTGCCAAAGTACACGCGCATTTCACTTCAAGTTTGTCGTAATTCTGACACCTCCATATGGATTTGGCAAGTCGCAAGCTCTCCTGAAATTATTCGTCGGCCGCGTGATCACTATGAATATCTTATTTGAAGTCAATATTGTACGTCTCCTAACCTTTGGGATTAAAGCTCCATTGCAATACTGATGTATCGAACTTTTAGTATAGCCACGCGAACCCAACTGGTACTCTCGGATCGAGGATGGTGAATGACATATGAAGTTTAGCCGAGCAATTACCTTCGGGGTATATTTATTGTCCATACTCACTTCATCAGTTCATCACTTATCTTCTAACGAATACTCGTTTCACGAAGTTGGGTTCTATCGGTACTAGCTGTGTCATTCCTTTCGGTTTCACACGTAAACCAGACCCCTCCTTTCCGTACCAATTATTATAATTAATTAATCATTGTTTCGAGTTCACTGACGAATGACCCCGGTTTTGATAGAGCATAATCTTCCCGAAGTTGGCGCTCAATGAGGTTCTGATGACGCTAGTTGAGCCCTTGATTCTCCTCTCTATGTTGGAATCATGACGTGGATGAGACCCACCTTATCAAATAAACATCATTTGCCCACAGTCGAAAAGGGACCGGCGAAATTGCTCTTGATTGGTGGAAACATAAACAGTACGCTATAATACAATTGGATTACACCAGGGTTAAAAACACCAATCTAGCTGGTCGCCTCCTATTCCCTTGTGACTTTGTGCCCCAACCGGCACAGAATGGGTGACTGTCGAAGTAGCATCGTCGTCTTCCAGTCCCATTTTTTCCCTCTTAAACCGCATCCGTGATTCCCTGGAATCTCTAGCAAATTTAGCCTGCTCCTTTGCTTTACAAGGCTTCCATTGCCAAACTTTCCGTGATGAAGACCCTGATATGAGACCCCGGGACACAGGCTTGCGTGCCTTCGAGACTAGATAAGACCAGACAGTAACTTGGTCCCGGATGTCAGAAGTCACGTTTGGCGCTGGAGACTCAGATAGGCTTGGCTCGGACATCGTCACCGGAGGAAAGAATTCGTCTAAGAGCCGCTCGCAGAAGTCGATCTTGCCCTTCCGAGGTTCTTTGACGAGCTTTTCTACCACAAGGAATGAGTTCACCATCACTGTCCGGGGAGGGTTGAACGCAGCCCAGGACAGTTGCTTTCCACCAAGAACGTCTCGAAGGATCGATTCACAATGAACATGCAGGGTATTAATGATGCATTTAATACAAGGAATATCGTCTGCGAAAATCGCCCGATTATATAAATTAGGAGATGCTTCACTTTTACAGAAGTAGGTTATGCACCTTGCATGGTATCTGAATTATCTCCCTGACACTTTATGCCAGGGCATTGTTGGAGCTATTACAAATAACCAATGTCACTGTCCGGCCACGTCAGCAAAGCAAACAATCTACATACCTCTTCTAGGAGTGATAAAAGCGAGTAAACCGTTGCCCGAGCGCCTTCGGTAGCATTACGAATAATTTCTTTCTCCTGGAACATAAAGCTGAGTGTTAACGCTGGATCCTGCAACAATTGGTAACAGCCAGCAGTTTGTATACAACGCAGTCCTTTCTCGATTGCCAGCGTACTCGAGAAGGCAACGCGAATTTGTTCCAGAAATCTCAGATAAGCCGAGGCTACAGTGTTTATCTTGCATAGTGTATCATGAATCAACACCCTGTCGCAGATGTGAGAGAGAATTGAGGAGGGAGATCGCTTTGAAGTAGCTTACGTCAATGAAGAGGATTGGATGTGATTGAAGCCATAAATCGCATTAGCGCCAAACAAATAATCAAGCAATTGGTAGAAGTTCCATGAAGAGTTGTTTAGGTAGTTCTCCAAGAGACCAACAGCACACTGCGCATCGGGCGAATATTCCTCTTCACCATTCCAGAGATTTCTTGTAAATAAGTCGTCGGGTCTTGAGGGAGAGCATACAGTGCCCCGGCAATATTTCCAGAGCTCCCTAGCTAAGACTTGGACCTTTCAAACGATGATTTTTATTCAGAATGATGTCGAAATAATGAGAATAGAATGATTGAACCTACTCTTATAGCATGTTCTCTAAACAGTTTTACGAGCTCCTCTCTCGCTGAGTCCAGAACGCCTGAATTCCCAGCTAATAAAGCAAGCTGCCAGCTTTCGTCTAGCAGACGAGCAGCATCTATGAGGGAGGTAGCATTCTGCAGAGGGTGCGAAAGGCCGATACTAGCCCGATAGTCTGAGGTTGGGGTCATAATCAAACGGTAGCTGGTCAATTCTGTAAACGAGCTTACATTCAGCCACTTGGAGTGGGTCGCCTGGGGGGATATCGCGACCTGACAGATCTTCTGCCTTCACATAATCCCCACGCAGCTAACCAACTTTTAAGTGAAATGCTTCTTCGTTTACCTGGAGATTCATTATTTACCTCTAGTAATCCATCGTGAAATGTCGTGGCCGTCGATATCATACCCCCTATGGCTCCTAGAGCCGATGTCCCCCGAGGATTGTTCCCCACAGCTGCCAGAGATACTGAGAGATATTCCACGATTTGGTGTGACATCAGAAGAGATGCTACACAAACTTCGAATCCAGTTTGCACAAACTTGTCAATTGCGATCCAATGCTCCTTGTGCAGCGAAGATATCACCCAGGGGATTCCAACAATCTTAGTAAGGTCGCTTCAAACCATCAGGGTCATGTGGCATCTGAGTCGTGAAAGACACTCACGAATCAAGCTTTTGTATAAGATCTTCCACCTGTTTGATCAGTTCGACCGAGGTTTCGACAAGCGCACTAGGTTTTCGACATCCATTCATGACAACAAGCGTATAGATAATCAATCAAAAGAATGGGCGGGTAGATGATATATATACCATGAGGTGGTGTGTGGGATCTCCACAAGCTTCGGAGCTTGGAGCTTAAAGCTGCTTGGAAAAATATCCCTTGGCACCAAGTACTATTCGGGTGCACACAAAATCAGCACAGCCACTCTGAAGGCCTTCGGAAGGATGACACAATGCGCCACCAGGCTCGACGTCTCCCATCTGCTCTGTCTTCCACCTGTTGGAGCTAGTTCGATTTCTAGTGCAAGGCTCCAAGTGCCCATTCCACTAGATGACGAATAACGATACTTCGTTATCGTTCAAGCCCTTTATTCCAAGCTCAACCTCCATGTGAGGACTGACCTGTCGTCAGGACATCTGAAAGCTCACGAGGCTCAGGTACCATTCGACAAGATCCAAGACGATATTCTCCGGGAATTTTTCCTCGTAAATCTTTCACACCACATGATCGAGCTCTCTAGTAGAGTAAACCTTGCGCTTGCGATCGCATACCAGTGTTTCTCTCCGAAGTACAAAATCAACCTTTAGTTGTACCTCCTCTTGTGATTTTCGCCCTACGTGCTGAAAACTTGCATTGCATTTGCCTCTCGTCACAATGCCATCGTGCTATGTACTGGTTCAAGGTTCAAACATTAACTTGAATCCTATTCTGAGACAAATACAGCCAAACAATTGTCTACTCTCAGGTGACATTGTTGACGCTAACTTGAAGTTCTTTGTATCCTACGAAACTCTTCAGGATTGCTGAGCGACGCGCAACCAAAATCGCACACTGGTGAGTTTCATGACTTTTTACCACGTTTGACGAAGACCGGCTTGATGATAACTGTGCTTTATGTTTCTAGTTCCCTCTCGCTTTCCAGGCACTGGATACTCTGCTTTAGCTGGATATGAGGAAGCGCATCATCGTTGTATGTGCCTCCAAGCTTCATACCATGCTTGTTATATATTCAAAAACCCTCTTGTTTTCACAGATATCCGATCTTGACTTGACTCGCTTATGTCTACCGTCCTTCCATTGCCTCTGCTCTCAGACTCGACTAGGACATTATCACGAGACCGTCCTCCCCCCGCATATAGATGATAATACTGGTCGCTAAGGAAGAAAGGGTCGCAGCATGACTCATTGCGGCGTATTGAAGCCATAGCTGATCCACGAGAGGTGCTCGAGCTCGTTCCTGGGTAAGGGAAGAGAGGAGGGGATTGGGAGGAACGGGGTCGAGCGGTAGTCTAAGTAGACAGCGAGCCCCGGAGAGCTGTCATTGATGGCCCAGATAGGACTACAGCACTCCATTGTCGGCGTTACAATGCGCAGCTGCAGGATTGCCCTCCCTAGATGCTCGAGGTATGCTCCATCTAAGCTCAGTGATAGATATCCCCTCACCGTATGACAACCATCTAGATTCCGACATCTGTAAACTCTCATATGCATTCCAACTGTGTTCGTAGATTGGCCGGGGTTAGAAGGAGCTGGAGAGTTCAAGCCTGTCCCTACTGTACGCTCCTCGTCACTACTCACTCCAGTCTGGCTCATGACAACTCTTTTTTCTCTCTCATAGGCCGTCACGGCCCTCATTGAGTCCAAATATATTCCTAGGAACGCAGGCGGAAGGTCGATGGTGGGGTTGTACACGACTGCGAGGTACCCGTATTAAGTTGGAAAGGACATCGCGAGGTGATGAATTCTAGTAGGGCGGGCAAACATATATTGAGTGCATAAAATCTTATCTCCCCCAAACGAACGGACTCTTGACGCGTTCTGTTTGATTCATTTCAGCGTTCGAACACAGTTTGGCCTTCGGGTACTACAAACTTCGCAAGATTCACGGCGATCCTTTCAAACCTATCGACTGGGCTACTGTAAAAGCTACAGTTGTCACTGAAGACGGGTACCTCGCTCCCAGTGTATTGGTTGAAGCCATCCGTGAGATCATCCACTCGACAGACAAGATCATTATCAAGGGCAACACTAGGATTCCCAACCTCGATGGTCTCCGCGGCATCCACCACTCATTCGTGCCTCCCAATCATCAACCCTCTGTACGTCATTACCCGTCTTGCACCGTCACTGTCACTCCATACTAGCTGTATACTCAACAAGAAACCAATTCATAGGTCGTAACACACTCGCGAGACCGCATCGGTCTTCCAGCGATGCCAATCAACCCAGACCGACTCGTCGCCTCATCGAACCCTAATCGCGAGAACACCAGCACAAACGCCTCGAGCGCGACGATTCTCGTGCTATCGTCTGATGCCTTATTCAATTCTTATCCGAAGAGACCTGGAGTGGACGGCAGCCAAAGAGTTTGTTTCCTCTTCAGAGTGGGATCGAGAATATTGCAAACCTGATTATTTGTGGACTGGCAATGGGGCCGTTCAAGCCTGGATGAAGGTGTTGCAGGGTGAGTTGTTAACCTGGTATTCGGGGGTGTTTTACTTTGACCAATTTTTCCAAAGTAGATGTACACGTCACTTCGAGTTTATTGTAATTGTCACACTCCCACGTAGAACTGGGCAGTCTACATGGACCAACTCCTCTCTCAGCAAGTCGCAACTCTCCTGAAACTATTCGTCACATCCATGTTATCGCTATAGACACCCCACTTGAAGTCAATATTGTACGCCTCTCACTCCTCAAAATTCAAACTCCATTGTTGTACTGACGTGTCGAGCTTTAGTATGGCCAAGCGAACCCGACTCGTGCATTCGCATCGAGGATGATGCTGAATGACATACGGGGTTAAGCCAAGTTGATTACCTTGAGGTACTTTTATCATCTATACTCACTTCGGCCGTCCATCACTGATTTTCTACAAGCAGTTCGTTGTTCCGCGAAGACGGGTCCGACCGGTACCAGCTGTATCATACCCTTTACTTCACATGTAGACCAAATTTGCAAATTATAATCATCAGTTGATCAGTATTTCAAGTTGACTGACGAAAGAGCCCGGTTTTGATAAGAACATGATCTTGCTATCGTTGTCGCTGAATAATGTCTTCCTGACGCAAGATAGTTGAACGCTCGATTCTCCTCTCCCTGTTGCAATCATGACGCCCTGATGACCATCAATTGCCCACAGTCGATAAGGGACTGCTGAAACTGTTCCTAATTCGTACCAACAACAATAGTACACTATTATACAACTGATCTACACAAGGGCTAAAAAGTCCAATCTAGCTGGTCGCCTCCTATCCCTTTGTGACCCCGCGCACCAGCCTGCACAAAACCGGTGACTGACGAAGCGGCATCAACTTTCAGCCCATTTTTTTCTCTCTCGAACCGCATCCGTGATTCTCTGGAATCTCTAGCAAATTCAGCCTGCTTCTTTGCTTTACAAGGCCTCCATTGCCAAACCTTCCGTGATGAAGATGCAGTTCTGCGTTGAATGGATATGGGCTCATGTGCCCTCGAGACGAGGCAAGACCAAACAGTGACTTGGTCTTGGAAGTCACGAGTCGTATTCGGCGCTGGAGACTCAGATGAACTCGGCTGGGAAATAGCTACCGGAGGAAAGAGTTCGTCCAAGAGCTCCTCGAAGACGTCAATTCTATCATTTCGAGGTTCGTCGACCAGCTTTTTCACTACAGGAAATAAATTCGCCATTCCTGTTCGGGTAGATTTGAATTTAACCCAGGACAACCGCTTTTCACCAAGGACATCCCGAAGGATCGATTCAAAATGATCATACAGGGTGTTAATGATGCATTTGGTACAAGGAATATCGTCTGCAAAAATCGCCCGATTATATAAATTAAGAGATGCTTCGCTTTAACAGAAACATGCTATGCACCTTGCACGGTATCCGAATTATCTCCCTGACATTTTATGTCAGGGCACTGCTGAAGCTAGAGCGAACGATTAATGTGATTGGTCTTCCAAGCCAGTAAAGAAAACACTCTACGCACCTCTTTTAGGAATGATAAAAGTGAATCAACCGTTGCCCGAGCCTCGTGGGTAGCACTCCGGATGGTTTCTTGCTCCTGGGTCATAAAGCTAAGTGTCAACGCTGGGTCTTGTAACAATTGGTAACACCCAGCAGTTTGTATACAACGCAATCCTTTCTCGATTACCAACGTACTCGAGAAGGCGACACGCATTTGTTCCAGAAGTCTCAGGTAATTCGAGGCCACAGTGTTTATCTTGCATGGTGTATCGTGAATCAGCACTCTGTTGCAGATGTGAGAGAGAATTGAGCGGGGACATCGCGTTGAAGTAGCTTACGTCAGTGAAGAGGACTGGATGTGATTCAAGCCATAAATCGCGTCCGCGCCAAGCAAACAATCAACCAATCGATAAAAAAAGTTCCAAGGAGGGTTGTTAAGGTAGCTCTCCAGGAGATCAACAGCATGCTGCGCATCGGGCAAATACGCCTCGTCGCCATGCCAGAGATTTTTTAAGAAATTGTCATTTGGATTTGAGGAAGAACGTTCAGCGCCCTGGGAATATTCCCAGAGATCGTTAGCGGAAACTCGGACCTTTCAGGCAATAATATTTAGTCAGAATGATTTCGAAGTACTGAGGATAGAACGATTAGACCAACCCGGATAGTATGTTCTCTAAATACATTTACGAGTTCCTCTCTCGCTGAATCCAGTACGTCTGAGTTCCCAGGTAGCAATGCAAGTCGCCAGCTCTCATCTAGCGAGCAAACAGCATTTACAAGGGAGGTAGCGGTCTCTAGAGGACATGACGACCTGATACTATCCCGATAGACTGAGGTAGGGTCATAATTAAATGGTGGTTAGTCAATTATGGGAGTGAGCTTACATCCAGCTTGGATTAATGGAGAATCTGATATGTCAGCTAGGGTCGTATCATCCTCATGCAGCTAAATAACTTCAAGTCAAAATCTTGTTCGTTTCAGTGGAGATTAGATACTTACCTCGAGTAGAGCACTATTAAATGCCGTAGCCATCGACATCATATCATCTATCACGCCTATATCCGACGTGGACCGAGGATTGTCCTCTGAAATTGCTCGACCTGGCGAACTGAAGTACTCCACGATTCGGCGCGACATCAGAAGAAACGCTACGCAAACTTCAAATCCAGCTTGCATAAACTTGTCAATTACAATCCAATGGTCCTTGTACGGCGAAGATATCTCCCAGGGGACTCCAGCGATCATAGAAAGATTACTTCAAGCTGGTATTAGCGCCACACAACGTCTGAATCGCGATAAACATACGAGTCAAGCTTCTGTATAAGATCTTCCACTTGTTTGATTAGCTCGACTGAGGTTTCGATAAGGACGTTAAGTTTAGTAGATCCACCCATGGCGGCAGCGGTTGTAGATGATAAGTCGAAAGGAAGGGAAGGTAGATGATATATATACCATATACCATGTAGTGTGTGGGATCTCCACGTGTTTTGGGGTTTGGAGCTTGAAAGCTACTTAGAAGCTTGAGTCCTTCCTCGGCCTTGTGACCCCCCATGCACTAAGTTCGAACCATTGAACTTCGTACCGTTTTTGATCCTGTACCCGGCAATCCAAAGATGGTCAAGCGTCCAGAGGAGCTCACTCTCTGAGATAGTGCTTCTTGTATCCATTGCCAGGGGTATATAGATGGCCGACCTTTGTCAACACCAGCATTTACTCACAAAATCCGTGATGCCTTCTCGATGACTAGCGAACATAGCCTTAACACTTGGTGTTCTATTGGTCTAGAACATTCCAACTGTCAGCGTCTCCTGCGCCGAGCTTCGAAGTGTTTGCCAAAATATCCATCACCAATTACTATTCGGGTGCATGTAAAATCAGCACAGCCACCTGGAGGACCTGAAGGGTAGCACGATGCGCCACCAGGCTCAGCATCAGCACAAGCTTGTTGGAGCTTGGTCGATTGTTAGTGTAAGACACCAAATGCCCATTCACGAATAGCGATACTTCGTTATCATTGCCCTTCATTCCAAGCTCACTCACCTTGTGAGTACTGACCCTTATTGCATCCAGACATCTGGAGCTCACGAGATTCAGGGCACCGTTCAACACGATCCCAAGCGATATCCTCCGAGAAATATTTCTCGTAGCTTTGTCGCACCATATCATCGAGCTCTCTGACTTGTAAAAGCATCAAGAACCCTGTCCTGAGCAAATATTGCCAAACAGTCGTCTATTCTGGGTTGATGTTGTGACGTCGACGCGAATTTCGAACTTGATGTTCTCTGAATTCTAGAAACTCCCACGCTGCGCGATGCATGAGGCTCCAGGCATTGGCTAACAGTTTTATCTGGATATGAGGAAGCACCTCATCGTCGTACGTGCATACGAGCTTTATATCATGTTTCTTACATATTCACAAGCACTCTTATTTCTCAGGTGTGCGTTCCCATCAGTTGTTCAACGTCAACCTTGACTTGCTGATATCCACAGTCCTTTCATCGTTTCCGCTCTCAGCCTCAACGAGGGCATTTTAATCTCGAACCCTGTTCCTTCCCGGCACATCGATCGTAATGTGTGTAGTTGAGGAAGAGTTAGATGCAGCCCCACGAGTCGCGTGTATCGTAGGCGCAACCGGTCCATGAGGTATGCTTGAGCCTCTTGAGGAGGCGAGCGAGTGAGGGGAGGTGTTCAGGACAGGAATGGAACTAGCGGCAGATCGAGCAGTGGCCAGAATAGGTGGCGAGGTGCGGAGAGCTGTCGATGATGATTCAGAGAAGATCACAGCACCCAGCGTCGGCGGTTCAATACGCAACCGCAGGATCTTCTTTCCGAGCTGCTCGAGGTATGTTCTATCTAATCTCAGTGGTAGATATCTCCTCACCGAATGACCACCATCTAGAATGCCGATGACTGCCATAAACTCTCATACACTTTCCAATTGTGTTCATAGATTAGGTGGTCAGGATCTACAGGAGTCGGATACTTCGAGTCTAGCCTTACTGTACGCTCCTCGTCACTGCTCGCCCCGGTCTGGCTCATGATTTACCTTTTCTTATCTCATAGGCCGTCGCAGCCCTTATTGAGTCCAACGGTATTCCTAGAAACACAAGCGAAAGGTCGATGAGCACGGTTGTATACGACTGCAAGGAGGAGCCCGCATCATGTTGCAAATGACATCGCGAAGGGCTAAAGTACATTAACCCTGCCGGCAGACATATTGAGTCCGTGAATTGTTTTCTTCTTCGAACGATTGAGGCTCTTGACACGTTCTGTTTTTTATTGCAGTCTTCTCACAAGACTTGGTGTTCGGGTACTACAAACTTCGCAAGACTTGCGGCGGTCCCTGTAATCCACTCGACCGGGCTACTGTAGAAGCTACAGCTGTCACTGGAGACGGATACATCACTCCCAGTGCATCGGTCGAGCCATCGATGGGATCGGTCAGTCGCCAAAGAGATCACTGTCAAGGTCAACAACAGGATTCCCTACGTCGAGGGTTTCCACGACAATAACCACTCAATCGTGCCTCCCAATTACCAGTCCTATATATGTTACTACTTACCTTCAACCCGCGCTCCGTGCGGGCCACGTTCTTTCCAGAAATCCAATTCGCGCAGGTTGTAACACACCCACAAGACCGCATCGGCCACCTTACCATCCTAATCAACCCAGACCGCATCATCGCCCTTGTTAAATCCTCCAAGCCTGACAGCGCAGGCTCAATGTGCCCCCCCCCAAAAAAAAAAAAAAAAAAAAAAAAAAACAACGATTCGCGTGTCATCGCTCGCCACCTTATTGAGTAATCCCAAGTCTGGGCGGAGGTGTTGCAAGAGTGAGCTGTCAAACCTGGTATCGGGGCATTTTTATCGAGCCGGTGGTATGTGGTACGTTGTTTTATCTGGTACACACTTTCCTCTGCTCTTTGACCACAGAAAACTGACTCTCAGCACTGCAAGGAGTATCCGGTTCTTCTTCGAAGGTTACGTTCGCCTGCGGTCTTGGCAGCATTGTATGCATGCGTACACTTCGGTTCGAGTTTATTGTAATTCTGACACCCTCACATAGACTGGGCCGTCTACACGGACCGACTACTCCCTTCTCAGCAAGTCGCAAGCTCTCCTGAAATCATCCGTCGACTCGGTGCTATCTCTGTTAATACCTCACTTGAAGTCAATATTGTATGACCCCCGCTCCTCGAAATTTAAACTCGATTGTCGTACTGACGTGGTGAACTTTAGTATGGCTCGTGCTCCCGCATCGAGATGCCGAACGACATGAAGATAAGCCGAGTCAATTACCCTCGAGGTTCATCATCGTCTATACTCACTTCGTCAGTCTATCACTGATTTTCTAATAAGTCGTTGTCCCGCGAAGACGGACCCTACTGGTATTAGCTGTATCATATGTAGACTAAACTTGCAAACACCATTAATTGATCAGTATTTCAAGTTGACCGATGAATGAGCCCGGAACACGATCTTGTTATTGTTGTTTTCGAACAAGGTCTTGCTGATGCAAGGTAGTTAAACGCTCCATTCTGCTCTCCATGTTGTAATCATGACGTGGATATGGCCTAAATACCTTACCCAATAATTATCAGTTGCTCAGAGTCAACAAGGGACTGGCGAAATTGTTCTTGATTTGTACAAAAAACAATGATATGCTGTTATACAACTAGTTTACACTAAGGCTAAAACGTCCAATCTGGCTTGTCTTTTCCTCTCCCCTTGCGACTCTGCGCACCAAACTGCATGAGATCCTTGGCTGAGAAACTTAAATTTTCGTCTTTCAGCCCCTTTTTCGCCCTCTCGTACCGCATCCGCGATTTTCTGGAATTTTCAGCAAATTCAGCCTGCTCCTTTGCTTTACAAGGCCTCCATTGCCAAACTTTCCGTGATGAGGATGCCGAAAACTTTGCCGGGGGTAACGGCACATCCGCCCTCGAGACTAGGTAAGACCAAACATCGACTTGGTCTTGGATGTCAGAATTCGCGTCTGGTGCTGGAGGCTCAGACGAGCTTGGAGGGAAAATAGCTACCGGAGGAAAGTGTTCATCCAAGAGCCTCTGGAAGGAGTCGATCCTTGTCTTTCGAGGTTCTTTGACTAGCATTCTCACCACAGGGAATAAATTCCTTGTTCCCGTTCGGGCAGGCAACGACGTAACCCAGAACAGTTGACTTTCACCAAGAACCTTCCCAAGGATCAATTCACAATGGTCGTAGAGGGCGTCAACAATGCATTTAGTACAAGGAATTTCACCTAGGGAGAAGCCGGTTGTATGAGTTAAGAGCTGTTTCGTTGGTACAGGAACGGATTGTGCACCTTGTAATCTATCAGGAACATCTTGGCACTTTATGTCTGGGTGCTGCTGAAGCTAGAATGAAGGATCAACGTGATTAGTCTCCCACGCTGGTAATGAGTATAGTGCATCTACCTCTTCCAGGTATGACAAAAGTGAACCAGCTGTTGCCCAAGCCTCCTCGGTGGCACTATGGATAACTTCTCGATGCAGGACCATAAAGTCGAGTGTTGAAGCCGGGTCCTGCAATAATTCATAGCAGCCAGCAGTTTGTATGTGATACAATCTTTTCTCGATCTCCAGCATACTCGAGCAGGGGGCACGCATTTGATCCAGCAATCTGAGATACATGGATGCTACAGAGCTTATCTTGGATGGCGTATCGTGAATTAGCACCCTGTCACAGATGTGGAGAATTTGATGGGGACATAGCTTTGGAGAAAGAACCTACGTCAAGGGCAAGGACTGAATGTGATTCAAGCCATAAATTGCATCGGCACCAAACAAAGTATGAAGCGAATGGTAAGAATTAAAGTAATGGTTACGGCGATCCCAGGGTAGGTTGCTAAGGTAGCTCTCGAGGAGACCAATAGCATACTGTGCATTGGGAGAATATTCCTCTTCGGCATTCCAGAGATTTCTTGTAGACAAGCCATCGAGACTTGAGGGAGAACGTACAGCGCCCGAGCAATATTTCCTTAGTTCGCTAGCTGAGGCTTGAACCTTTCAATCTCTAGTCAGAACGGTGTCAACAAGCTGAGTATAGAACGTTGGACCAACTCGGATAGTATGTTCTCTAAATATATTTACGAGCTCTTCTCTCGCTGACTCCAGAATGTTGGAATTTCCAGCTAGTAATGCAATTCGCCAGTTCTTATCTAGCAAGTGAGAAGTATTTATGAGGGAAGTAGCAGTCTGCAGAGGATATGAAGACCTGATCCAATACTGATGACCTGAGGTGGGGTTATCATTAAATGGTAGTTGGTCAACTATGTGAGCGAGCTTACGTTCAGCGTTTTGTGACATATCTAGCCTCCCACCCTCATGCAGCTAAATACCATCAAGTCAAAATCCTGTTCATCTCAGTGAAGATTAGGTGTTTACCTCTAAGAGAGCGCTATTAAATGCCGTGGCCATCGACATCATGTCATCTGTCACTCTCATATCCAACGTGGACCAAGGATTGTCCTCTGAAACTGCTTGGCCTGGTGAACTGAAGTACTCCACGATCTGGTGTGACATCTCAAAAGACGCTACGCAGACACCAAAACCTGCTTGCAAAACTTTGTCAATTACGATCCAATGCTCCTTGTGCGGCGAAGATATCTCCCAGGGTACTCCAGCGATCCTAGTGAGATCACTTCAAGCTGATATTAACACCACGCAACGTCTGAGCCGTGATAAACATACGAGTCAAGCTTCTGTATAAGGTCATCCACTTGTTCGATCAGCTCGCCTGAGGCTTCGATGAGCGTGCTAGGTTTTCTAGATTCATCCATGGTGGCAAGGGTGTAGGTGATCAATCGAAATGAAGGGAACGTAGGTGATACATATACTATAAGGCGGTACGTGAGAGTTTCTTCACAGCCTTGGGGCTGGGGTTTGGAGCCTGACAGCTTCTCAGAAGCTTGAGTCCTTGAGTCCTTCCTCAGCATCGCCATGACATTCCCATGCTCTTTCAAGCCATCGACCTTGACATCCTTTCTTATACTGTTCCGAACAGTTCCAAGATAGTTTAGTGTCTAGAAGAACTTACCCTCTGAGACGCGGATTCTTGTATCAGTAATATGTGGATGAGCGACTCATGTCGACACCAGCATCCTGCTCGCAGGCTCCTTGATGCCTTCTTGACGGCTAACGAACATTTGATGTTCTATTGGGCCAGGAATATGCCGGCTGCCAGCATCTCCCATGCCGAGCTTCAGAGCGTTTGCCAAAATATCCCTCACCAAGTACTATTCGTGTGCACGTAAAATGAAGCACAGCCACCCTGAAGGCCTGAAGGATGGCACGATGCGCCACTATGTTCAACGTTAGCGCAAACTCTCATCTGTTCTGCCTTTCTCCTGTTGGAGCTCGGTCAATTGCTAGCGCAAGACTCCAAGTGCACGTTCCGCCAGATGACAAATAGCAATATTTCGTTATCATTCAAGTCCCCTACTCCAAACTCACTTATCATGTGAGGACTACCGTTTATTGTATCCAGACATCAGAAGTTCACGAGATTCAGGGCACCATTCGACACGATCCCAGATGATATACTCCGGGAAATCTTCCTTGTAAATCTTTCGCACCACATCATCGAGCTCTCTGACTTGTCAAACATGTCGTCGATCACGACACTATCTGAAACAAGAACAACACTCCGTGCAACGTGTCGCTCTTGGAATACGTTAATGATCCATACACCTCTGTTTTGGTCATACATCAAGATAAACATCAAAGAGTTTGTGCCATGTCCTCCTCCCGAAACTGTGCAACGATGGGTGTATCGGTCGAGAGAAGCACCACTACACATATTCGTTCTTTGTGTCGCTTCAAAAGGCAGTCTGATTCAGTTACTCGGAGAACAAATGGATGTCTTATCTCGTGAAATAAGTCGCTGGAGAGAAGCCATTTTCCATATTACCAGCATATCAAGAACCGCCATAGCGCCCATTCTTACCAAATATCCATTTAAAGATGCAATCCGTCTACGTCGGCTCACGATTATCCTCCCTCCTTGGTCCTGGAGCGCACCTCACACGACAGGAATCATTTCTCAGCTCTCCACTATCCCACATTTGCAGCGACTGGGCTGGTTTCTGTCATCCGAAGACGTACAATCAGTCCAGGCGCTTTCGGTCAGTTTGCCACTACAACGCCTCACCCACATCGATCTTTGGGGAGCCTCGATTGATGCTATGCTCACAGTAGCATGTCGAGCCTCGTCGATAACACATCTACAGCTTATCCTAATCCACAACACATTGCCTCGTCCCGGCCTGTCTCCACCTGAAGGGACGATCAACCTCCCAAACCTTCGCTTTCTCCACACGAATATCCAGATCAGCGGCGATTCCATATTTCAAGCACTCATAGCCCCAAGTCTTACCATCCTGTACCTCCATGTGGACCGTCATCGGAAGGAGTTTCGTCCCGGACCGCAGGTCCATCCTGACCTATCATGGTACCTTGCGACTTCCCCGCATATGCTAAAGGTCATAATCCTACGTGATGTTGAAGACTCGGATATCGTACCCCTTATCGAAGACCCGGTCGTAATGAAGGTACCCGTTCTGGAGATTTTGCTAGGAAAAGCGAAGACTGGATTCCTTGACCAAGCAACTATGCAAAACGGCGTAGCTGATGTTCCAGAGCAATGCAAGGCCAAAATTGAGGAACATGACTGTTTTTGGCTCGTAGGATGGGCAGAGGCTGAGCTACTGAATTCTTTCAATGACGTCCCATTGTGTATAGGCGCTGATGGCCCTGTGTTAGCACGAGTAGAGAGGTGGAAACAGGCGGCAGTATATCACATGTAGTAGGCCGTACACTTGCGATCACATACCAATATATATCTCCTCGATACGAGATCAACCTTCAAACTGTATCTTCCCTCGTGATTTTTCCCTAACAGCCGAAAACTTGTATTGAATTTGCCTCTCGTCTCGAGGGCATCGTTCTACTGGAAGGGTCACCAACATGTTCTGAGACAAATACAGCCAAACAATCGTCTGTTCTCAGTTGTGAGGTTGCCGACGCTAACTTTATATTCTTTGAATTCTACGAAACTCCTCAGGATTGCTGAGCGAAGCTCAACCAAAATCGCGCTGGTGAATTTCATGAATTTCTGCGACGTTTGACGGAGACCAGCTTGATGACAACTTGTACGATATTTTTCTAGTTCCCTCTCGCTTTCTGGGCACTGGATACTCTGCTTTATCTTGACACGAGGAAGCGCATCACCATTGTACGTGCCTCCAAGCTCCATGCCATGCTTGTTATATACCCCCAAGCTCTCTTGTTTTCCCAGACATTCAATCTTGACCCGTTTATGTCTACCGTCCGTCCATCATCCCCGCTCTCGGACTCGACTGGGTCATTATGGTCTCGAGCCCGTTCTCCCCCGCACATAGGATAATACTCGTCGCTAAGGAAGAAGGGGTCGCAGCCTGACTCATTGAGCGTATTAAATCCATAGCTGGTCGGGCAGCGCACGAGAGGTGGTGGTCGGGAGCAGCGGGGATCGAGCGGTGGTCCAAGTAGGCGGTGAGGCGTGGAGAGCTGTCGATGGTGATCCATAGATCAACGGGATCGCAGCACTTTAGTGTCAGCGTTCCAATACGCAGCCGCGGGATCGTCATCCTGAGCTGCTTGAGGTATGTCCCCTCCGATCTCAGTAATAGATATCTCTCCCTGAATCGTCACGATTCAGAATCATGGCGGCTCTAGACTCCCTGCTAACCGCACCCCTAAACTAGCTGGTCGGGTCTGTCACCACGGCACGTTCCTCGTCACACCTCGTTCCGCTCTGATTCACGACATGGCCTTGTCTCTCATGGGCCATTGCTGAACACATCGAGTGGAACAATCTCCAAACTACTCGTTGGTGTATTTGTATGGCCGGAAATAAAGATAGGTGACCCGAGTCAGGTTTTAATTATGAGGAGGTATCCGAATTGGGTTGGAACACTTTAATTTTACCGGTTAGCATTTATCCACTTCCTAAATGCCTTTCTTCCCTGTGCAATAGTGGATTCCTGACACGTTGTGATTGATGATTTCGCCATTGCCGTGGGACCATACATACGGGTACCGTGATCTTCGCAAGACTCATGGCGATCTTTGTAAACCTGACTGCGTAATCGCAGAAGCTACAACTGTCACTGAAGACGGATACATCACTCCTGGTGTATCCGTTGGAATTACCTCAAGCGGTTGTCCAGTCAGAGTTAGCAGTATAATTCTCAACCTTGAGCCCCGACATTGACCACTCATTTGTGCCTCGAACTGTCAGTCATATTCGGTTCTTTGGCTCTGGAAAACTGACTTTCACCACGCGATAAGTACCCGGTTCTTTCCCGAAGGGTATATTCGTCTTCTATTTTGGCGGCATTGTGTACACTCGGTCCTTGAAAATAGAAATGGTATACAATTATACACTTAAAATGACCAACCTAACTAGTCACCTCGTCTTCCCTTCCGACTCTGCGCACCAACCGACCCAAGAGATGTGACGTGCAAAGTCGCATCGTCGTCTTTCAGCCCCAACTTTGCCCTCTTGAAACCGGTCTGTGAATTTCTGGAATCTCTGGCAAATCGAGCCTGCTCCTTCGCTTTGCACGGTTTCCAATGCCAACCCTTCCGTGATGAGGCCACTGAATAGCGCGCATATCCAATCTCACATCCCTTCGTTAAGTAAGACCATACCACAGCTTGATCCTAGATGTCGGAGTATACGTTGGGTAGTGATAAATTTGGCTCTGAAATAGCTACCGGAGGAAAGAACTCGTCTAAGAACCTCTCGAAAAAGCTGATCCCTCCCTCTCGTGGTTTTTTGACCAGCTCTCGCACCACAGGGAAAAAATCCCTCATTCTCGTTCGGGCAGACGTGGTTGTATAACAGTACGATTGGTTCTCGCCAAGAATATCCCCAAGTATCCATCCATAAAGGTGGTGGAGGTTGTTGACAATACATTTGGTACAAGGTGTTTCGCCTAGGGAAAGCCCGATTATACGCATTAGGAGATGCCTCACTTGTACAAGAACATATTGCGCACCTCGCACACTATCATACATATCTCCCTGGCACTTGATGTCGGGGCACTTCCGAAGCTAGAGCGCAGAATCAATGCGATTGGCCTCCTACGTCAATGAAGAATATAGTGTACATACCTCTTGCAGAAATGACAAAAGTGAACCAACTGTTGCCCGGGCCTCTGTTGTTGCATTTCGGATGATTTCTTGATTCTGGACCATAGAGCTGAGCGTTAATGCTGGGTCCTGCAGCAACTGATAGCAGCCAGCAGTTTGCATATAACCCAATTTTTTTTCGATTGCCAGCGTACTCAAGAAGGAAACGCGCATTTGTTCTAGAAATCTCATATAAATCAAGGCTATGGTGTTCATCTTGTATGGAGTGTCGCGAATCAGCACTCTGACGCAGGTATTAGCGGGGGCATCACTGTCAAAGAAAGACTCACGTTAATGAACAGGATCGGATATGGTTCAAGCCGTGAATTACGTTGGGGCCAAACAAATATTCACGGAATCGGTAGTCGAGGTTCCAGGGAGGATTGCTAAGATAGCTCTCTAGGAGAACAACTGCAAGCTGCGAACCAGGCGAATATTCCACCTCGCTGTTCCAAAGTTTGAAAATTGCGGGAGTATGCACAGTGTCTTGATAATATTTTCGAAGCTCATTAGCGTAGATTTGTACCTTTCATTTGAGAATGTCAGTCAAAGTTGAAGTGCTGGATGTGATCGAACCTACCCGGACAGCATGTTCTCTGAATAAATTGATAATTTGCTCCTTCGCCGAATCCAGAATGTCTGTATTCTCAGATGATAACGCAAGCCGCCAGTTGTCATCGAAGGAGTAGGCAGCATTTACGAGGGAGGTAGCAGCCTGTGGAGGATATGCATTCTCGAATCCGTCCCAGTATTCTGAACATGGGCTCAGAATCAAATGATAGGTTATTATCATTGACAAACTTACCTTGTGCCTTTACAGGTTCCCGGGTGACTATACCCCACCATTCGCCATCTGAAAGCCCAGAATTTTCAGACAAGGGGTTCACTCGCCAAAGACCTCTTTGATCCGGGGGAGATTCGAGTTTTACCTCTAGTAAAGCACGGTTGAATACCCTAGCTACCGACACCATGCCCACGATAGCTCCTAGAGTCGACATGGCCCGAGGATTGTCCTCCACATCTGCTTGAGTTGTTGAACTGAGATACTTCAGGATTTGGTGTGACATCTGGAGAGACGCTACGCAGACCTGGAACCCAGCATGTAAAAACTTGTCAAGTACTATCCAATTCTCCTTGTGCGGTGGAGATACATCCCAGGGGAATACGGTAAGCCTAGAAAGACGACTTCAAGCTGGTATTAGAGCCACGTAACGTTTTAGGCGCGAGTGACATACGACTCAAGCTTCTGTATAAGATCTTCCACTTGTCTGACCAGCTCTACAGAGGTTGTGACGAGCACATTTAGATTTCCAGATCCATCCATGGTGGCAAGAGTATAGGTGATCAATCGAAACGGTGGTCTGGTAGATGACATACCATGAGGTACTGGCAGTGCGTGAGAGCAGTGTCCCACAGCCTCGGCTGGGGCTCGGAGTGTATTGAACGTCGTAGTCTAATGTTTGTGATATCCCATGCTATTGCGAACTACCGACCTTCACATCAACCTTTGGCATGGTACCCGAGACGTTTGAATAGCCCCGGAAGCGCCTGCTCGGACAGCATTTCTCATATGCGCTTGTATGTAGGTGAGCGGCTCAGCTCAAGATCAATCATTTTCTCCAAGGATTCTTGATAAAGGTTGTACCAATTTCATTCTTCCGCATACCCTTTTTGACTTCTTATGCTTCTCGATTTCTCTGAAGCAACAAATGACTGCTTGGAAAGAACTCGGTGTTGTAGCGAAACGATGCGAGCTCAAGGGACCAAAGGCATATCCAGAAACCACCGCTTCGAAGTACACTGGCATCTTTGTCATCCAAGCCATGAATGAAGTACCCACACTTGCTGTGGTTTTTGTGATTCCAGAATCCATCAAATCCGATAGTACTCAATGTCCTGCCATATATCGAGAAGCTCTCATGAGACACCCTGTCCACAAATACTCCGTATTCGGCCAGTAACACCGCAAATGCACTGCCTGGAGTAAAGAAAAGAGTCCTATCCCTACAAATCACAGCTTGTATCGTTACTCGACTGCGCTTGTTCGCGAGTGCTTATTATTTCTCTGCGTCTCTCAACAACCGTCACTAACAGGCCTCGTGAGCTTCTTCATTCATTTCTAGGGAGCGGGAAACACAATATCCAAACGCTTAGGTTCCAAAAGAGATCAAGCCACAGTAGGCGTCATAATTGCTTGTCATGGACTGGGAATTCCACCCGTCGAGCCCAAGCCTGGCTGTGACAGAAGAACTGAAAGAGACATCTGCAGATGACGCCATAGTATTCGGTATGCTAATGGAGGTACCGAGCGAACCTCGTTTCTTATTTGGCGAGCCGACCCCGAATGCTGCGCTCGGACCGCCCATCAGTATCCCGCCATACAACGGATACACCGGGTTCAGCATATTCAGCAGTCCTTCATTCACTCCCAACGACGAGCGCAAAACTAGCTTACATCAGAAGTGTTCTACACCCTACGCCCTAATATCACCTTCCCTCCCTCATCAACTCGAGGCAAACACTAAATCCCCAAACGGAACACTCTCCTATACTAAAACATTACATTAAACCTTACATCCCAATAACACCTAGACTCGCCATTCTCCATACAAAAGAATATCCAGACTTGGAAACAGCTCCCATTCACGTCTCTAGCCCCCAACTCATTTCGGGTATACACAAAATGACGAACTAGAATATTTCAAAGCTTCAAATTACTAAAGCGACCGCGGTGGCATCTCACTCGAGCTTGCTAAACTCGTTCGTTCGGGATCTCTCCTTGACCACGCGGCAATGAACATTGATTTGAACATCCCGAATATTCTCCGTGATAACCCATTCCACAATATAACCACCGTATCCCCAACATCTCCTTCAAAACAAACATCACCCACTCCACAAATATATCATCATCATCAGATACACATCAACCTCAATGATCTAAAACACACACACACCCCTCAAGCCGGCGACACGGCACTCGAAAATTGAGCGATGCCCAGAGTCTCATTATGCACAGAAATCACATAAACCATCCCCATCAACCAATCAACCCTAAAAAAAATCTCGTTTATTCATTTTATCCAAAGAGTGGGTCACCTCCGTATATATATATATATATATCAAGTCGTACCGGCACCGCTCAAACCTGAACTGTCTCTTCGAAACTGCCGCAACTCAGGTTCAAACCAACAAAAACTTGCCGTGTTTCCTCGGAACCCCTACTTACTATTCACTCGATCAACTGATTAATATGTAGACTGACCCTGCTCTTGCAGTTACTTACAAAACCCTCAACTCTACGAAAGAGCAACCCTATCACTAAATTAAACGCAAATTTCAGCCAAGAACGACCTTCGCCAAGTGCCCGTGGTCCGTTCTCACAGCAACTCTACTTGACTGCAGGACCATCACACTTACACTCCGGGCTCACCTTCTCACCCCCTCGGTGTCTTCAGCCCTCACGTCACTTGCTCTCGTACACATCCCCACCGTCAAAAACTGCCGCCAACTCAAGCGCTCAAGAGTATCGTTGCCAGAGCTGCATGTATTGATTTTTGTATAAAATGCAAGGAAATAGAAAAGGGTATAAATTGAAGAAAACAATGCTAGCTTGTATATAAAAACCCCCCTTCCTACACCGGAACGCGCCCAATATTTTTTTTCTATAGACCCGACTCAAGGGTACAAACCTAAAAAAACAATGACGACAACGATGTCGTTGACATGAATGAAGGATTAAATGAAAGGAAGGAGGGTAAAAATACCCTGGGGAAGAAGTCAACAATGGTAGTGACACGAGGCACGAGGGACGATAAACAACAGGTAGGGCTGTTTGAGTGAAAAAAAAAAAAAAAGTCCATATAGCATACGCAGATGAAGCAGTACAAGACGATGAGATGCGGGGGTGGGAGAAATGCGGATATAGAGAGAAATAACAAATCCTGACACGTTGCAAAGATTTTAGTTTCCAAGATGCTGAAGATGCTGCCGAGAATGAAAAAGAAAAAGAGAAAAAAAATCCGAGAATAATAAAACACGATCATCACACGCCTGCCACCACGACAGGTTCACCTCTCCAATCCTGCAACTGCACGCCTTTGGGCATACAATAACTCTCCTTGACAGTCCTCCAAAACGAGACCAAGGCCCTCCCAAAATCCGCTTGATCGTCCCTGCTCATCTCGATATCATCCCACCACATATCACCACCACCGATGATCATATGATCGCTTGGGACCGTGATCCTCTCACACCTCCGCATAGTAGCACTTTCCCAACTCATATCACGAATCACACGTAATTTTGGAAAGTTATCAGAACGCAATAAGGAACCAAGTTGTTCTGCGAGGCGGAAGAACGGGCCTCGGTGGTTCGAAGATGGGGGGAGGATGGATGATGAGAATGAACCTGAAGAATGGCGCGTAAGGTAGAGATCGAGATCATCGAGGAGGCGTTTGTTCATGTCGCGTATACCGATAAGCTCGACGCTTGGGTGGGCAGGAAGGAGAATATGTGGTGCGATCCAGTCTGGCGATTGCCAATTCCATTCAGCATCGGCGCTACAGATGAATTCGCGGAGGTTTGGACACCAGTCGGCGAGGTTAAGGGAAGGGTTGGGAAGGTGATGGGTATGTTGCGGGGTAGTGAGGTAATGCTCCTCGATCGCGCCGGTTGAATGGCCCAGCTCGAGCTGGACAATGTTGTGCCCGTGAACCTGGAAGAACTTTGCAAAGCCATCGCCCGTATACGAGAAATCCGTCGACAGAACCGAAATATTCCTGAGAGAGGGCATGTCCCATTGGAAAGAACGGAAAAGGTGATGTTATCAAGCGTGAGTTTGAGGGTACGAAGGGCAGGAAGATGGACGGGAATGGAAGCACCGGAAGAGACGACGGCAGAATTTGGGAATATGGAAGGAAAAGTAGGTGAGACGAGATCAGTAGCGCAGAGTGAGAGCTCGAGGTAGTCGAGATCAGAAGCGGCCATGCCAAGCGCGGGCGACAGGCGAAGGAAGAACGAGATGCAGCCTGACTGATCACGCGTATCATAGTCATAATTAGTCCACGACAGCCGCTTCAGTTTGTTGCCGGGGCGGGCAAGGGAGGATAGGAGATGGTCAGGGGAGGAATGGGGCTGACGGCGGATGGAGCGATAGTCAGAGTAGGCGGCGAGGCGAGGAGAATTGTCGATGATGGTGCGGAGATCGGCGGGGTCGCAACGCTCCAACGTCGGTGTTTCAATGTGCAGCCTCCGGATCGTCGTGCCGAGCTCTTTATTGCTCACCACTGTCGCTGCAAGGGCTTTGGCCTGCCGGGCGCGTGAAACCCAGACAAACTCGTAAAGGAGCTCCTGCGCTATCCCATGCCACCCACGACACACTCGACTCAACACGGCCCGTGTCTTGAGAGAGAGGCGATATGCAGTGAGGCGACGGAGGAGGTCCGAATGGGACGAGGAGACGTCGAGGAAGGATACTGAAGCGCCAAGATCGCCATGAGGCCCAACAAAATCATCCTCCGCTGCAAATCGTAGAATCTGCATCCATATCTCTGGCGGAAGCTGTGGTAGACGAATCTTGCGAGATTTGGAAAACTTGGGACGACGGCGCCAGAGCTTGGAGAGAAAGGTCATTGGGAGTGGTGGGAGAGGAGGGTAAGGGGGTTGACAGAAAACAGCCAGAACGAGTTGAGTGCTGGGTCCTTGTCCATTTCAACCCCCCTTTCATCTCTCATCTTCCCACGCTTCAAAACGTAATCCATCCCCGGCTCTCTCCCTTCCCAGCCCTGGGAACCTACACGGCCCTGCCTCAGTGGTAAAGGCGTGAGATCTCTCCTCGCCATTCCCGTTCAATACGGGTGGAGCACACTGTTTCTGCCGTTCTGTACTACACCGCTGTTTTACCGCCTGGGTAACATTTATTCCAAAGACCGGACACCTCCGGACAGAGGACAACGAAAGGGGGACAAGGACAAAAAGATTGGTGGCTCCTTTAGATCTGCCAGGAGGTCGACCTTCCCCATACAGACACATCGTTTATGCTGTGGCCAGCGAGAACAAGAGAAAGATTCGGCTTCTTTCATCCAACGTCAAAAGCCACGTCTCCCGTCTTCCCTTTTGCCACGAAGCACTCCATGCTACCCATTCTGACGCCCCCAATAGACGTTCGGAGCCTTCACTACACCACACACACACACCCTGCAGCTTTCAAAGGTTCGTTTTTTCTGTAATAGTAATTACCTCGAGGGGTGTTTTCATTTTACGTTACCCCGAGTGTCATCTCCCTAAAGTACCATTTTAGACGCCGATCACTAAATCTAGTAAATGCTAATGATATATAGTGTTCGCACTAAACTTTGCTCCGTCCTCCGGTTTGATATACCTTCTTTCGTATCATCGTTCGACACAGAATATCCATCCTCGTCGTCGGTGATATATAACACGCGAGTCAACTCTCCTCGTACGTTTACAGGAGGTTATGTAACGTATCGCCCGCTCGTAACCATTCGTAGGTCCCCCAAGTAGCCCAATCCTTCCATCAGAAACAGCATTCACCCACACCTCGGAAAGTCAAACACCTCACATTCACACTCGGCAAAACATGACAACTGGTTTACCCAAACGGACATCCAGATTACCGTTCGTCACCTCACTCAATCCCCTAAAATGGAGCTCGGGTATACTATCCTCAAAAAGACACAAAGACCCACTATACATATATAATGAATCTCAACATACCTAGGCAGACAGTGGCGGAATGCGCGCTGTTACCGACGACAACAAAAAAAACGACACCTGTCACGGAATGGAGCCCCGGCCGCCGTTATAGACGCCCATCTAAAAAACCCTTTTGAAGTGATAGATGATCCATCATACACTCAATCATCAAAAAAAAACACTAAATTGTGATTTTAAAACTCAGCGAAGGTTTTGCGGTGGTCATGGAATCTTTCTTCCGAGAATCGAAAACATGTGGCCGGTATTCTAATTTCTAGAATCTGTCGTTCAAAAATAAATGTGCATGGAAGTTCTTTAATTAAAATGATCCATCCTTCCAACTGCGCTCATCTTATCACGCCTTGCCCCATGAAATTCTACACTCTAAATATCAGTCGATACCTGCTTCTTTTCCAAACTCGCCTGAAAAAAAAAAAATCCAATCCTCAACACTCGGCATGATCTCTCCCCTCCGCCGATCCCACACCCCCGTTCTCAGTTCCCCGCTTCAACTCACAACAACAATTCAACCCCGCCATGAATTACTTACTACCAATTAAATAGGGCGGCATTACATAACTCTTCTCTTACATCCCATCCTTTTTTTCCCCCTTTGGTTCCCACTGGCGACCAATTGAGGTTTCATCACCATAGTTCATGGGAGCTCCTTACGAAGTACCTAACATTCGTCAACTTGAGCTCTACTACTTACTTACTTGACATACCGCACACTTCACCCCACCGGCTCTTCGGGAACTCAGCCACACAAGTAAATTACCCGGTCAGACCGCGTTCCTCGTACTTCTGATCCAGACCAACCAAGCACATTTTGATGCGTACATCGCGTGTACTCAATTAACCCGAGCGACCTAAACACACATCACTTAGCGCTAGCGGGGTTTAGCAGTGCCTCCCGCCGATACCTTTTAAGTCACCGGTATGTATTCAATTCAAAAAATGGTATCATCATTCACTTCGTCAAGACTCCAAAAGTAGACTCGGGATTCAGTTTGTTGTTTACATGAGGTGCCATGCTTCTACTCTCGATGTGCGGCTTCAGAGTAGAGAGAGACGCTTAGTGGTCCACATTACTAGATCAGATTATCATAGTGTGCATTAAAGAAAGCTCTAAATGTTTAGCGGTCGTTTGTTCGCTACGGCAAGAAAATTCACCGGGTTGCATAACGCCCCCACGATCGAAGCTCGGTATCGAAGAGCTTGTTTCAACAATTAAATAGCGGCAGTATCACTACGACGGAGAAGAATTCAGTCCTTGAATATCATTCAAAAAATCGATGAGAAATATTGAGAGAATGAATAGGGAAGTATCGAGATTTCAATGATCTGGTGAGTAGCTGGATCTAGCTTTACCCAGCCAATCCAACATCACAACAAATCCCATAGTGATAAACCACGCACTCGAGTAACACATATGCAACCCTCCCCTCGCTAATTCCAAGCGTATTCTCAACAATGACCAAATACTTTCAGGTCTCCGCTCTTCACCCTCCATTATAGGGCACAGAAGCCGGCTAACTTAGATATGCCTTTCAGTCAGTCGCGAAGGAAGACAGTAATCAAGTGGATAATGATCATATCAAATGACAAGACAGCGCTCAAGTTGAAGCCGTCATGAACGTGTCAAAGGAGGTCAAAGGAGCAGGTCCGATGTCAGTCAGTCAGTCAGTCAGTCAGCCACTCGGTCCCGGCAATCATCATAAACACTACTTCCTGAAGCTCAATCCACGTCCACCAGGTACTAAATCCGGCAGTCCCGAACCCGTCAACTCCCAACCCACTTGTCGTGCAATAAGACAAAAAAAAGTCGCATTCCGCATACCCGCTTGTATTTATTCCAAATAAAGCGTAATATGGTAACGATCACCATATGCTGTCGCACTATATTGCGATGTATCATACGCTGAAGACATATGTTACCATAATCGACCCGAACAGATGGGAGGCCGTAGCATTATGCTGGATATAGATGTTGTGAGTCGGTCCTAATCAAAATTCATGAGCTGGCGAAAATTAAATAGAACGGTGATTCCGTAGGAAAAAACGAGGGGAGGAGTACCGTCGCCGTGCTGAGGCGCTTTGAACTTCGGCATACTACATTTGTTGCCAACTACAGTCGCTTAGCGAAGCTTGAATGGCAGGGCATTTCTATGGTTTCTCGCCACAAGCAGCATACCATAACTACCCCAAACTGCGGAATCAAGGTCCATTATTTGCCTTTGACATCACCACGTTCCGCCTTGAAATCTGAATTCAATTCGTCTTAGAAAACAAGAAAGAAAAAGTGTCTTCGTGCATATATTCGAAACATAGGCTACCACTTGTCCTGTCACGCCTTCTTCATGACATATTTCCACAACTTGTCACCCACGTTTCCATCGTCTTTCTATGACGGTCGAGCTATCTCTGGCTCCTGTGCGGAAGCATGTGCCATAACATTGTTTAACGCAATAGAGGCAATGGAGCAGCTTTATTTGGTACCACACGACCTGCATAACTCTTCTCTTCAGAGTCCTGCATCATCGTTGGGTCGAACTTTCCCTGAACCAAGCTATTAACGATACGGTAAAATCTACTCCTTTGGATCGGGGATGCATTGGTCTTCGGGAAAATGCGTACGGCGTGCTTTTTCCTTTTTCAACCCGACTTAGTCCTCTTTGAATTTGTCTAAGGACTATTAGGATGTCCGACCTTATATCGGAAAGGTTGTACCAACCATACCGCTTTGGTTTCGAAACCTGTAATGTCAGTCAGACGCAAGTTGTCGACCATCCTGGGGTACGAATTCAAAGCATGTCTCTGGGTCTCCTTCACGAAGTATCAGGTCTAGAGCTTTTATGGCTTTCCGAGAGCACTCCAGGGCCATGAATTCGACTAAACAGTCCAGGTAGAGCACGAGGCTGTAGAAGACGTTTATATCATGACTCACTCGGGAGCCGTGACGCACAAGTTCTGCAACGCAGAAGCAACGGCACACACTTTCAACTTCCCACTCGCTTTAATATTTGTGAAGACCTTTTTGCCCATATTCAATAAACTATTTGAACGCGACATGATGGCCAGATTGCCGTACGTCTCATTGGGGCTCCGTTCCAAAGCCATCCTACACAGTGATGAGGCATGTCGGAATCAGCCTACATAGTGGCTCCTTGATGTTTGGTTGCTGTTTTGACAGAGGCCGAAGAACAGCAATTTACCGCCAGATGGCCCGACCCAAAACCGCAAAGGAGGTGGTTAGTTTGAAAGTGATGTTTCTGATTGACGAACATCTGCTTGATATAAAGTACTGACGCGGTCTCCATTACATTTGTGGTGAAGAGCCGGAAATTTTTGCAAAGGATGTCGGGTGGCAAATTATTGACACCCATGAAGGACTTAGTGAGTCAGGGGAGGCAGCTTGCGAAGTGGAGGAAAAGTAAAAAAACATATTTATGTCCAGTATGGTCCAGTCCGACAACAGAGCTAGTCTCCGGTCCCTACAAGCGCGGAGGGCCGCACCTACAATTACAAAAGCATTATACTCATACAAGTACGCGGTTTTAAAGAAACCAGAGTAAACATAAATGGACACATCTCTGCATCCGCATAGTACGACTCCGACACTCTGCTCGTCCGAATAAAACTCCCCCCACCAGCTGTCCGTCAAAAAATCATAAATCATGGCGTGTTATATCTTCAATTAACATGCGTAGGCCTAGTAGCACCCGTCATGGTCTCACGCTGTTGCTGCTGGAGCTTTTCTTTCGCCATCGCCGCACCCGAGTCTTTGGTACCGGGGGTATGAGTCGAAGGCTCAGACATCACTGCAGCCTCGCGATGGTCTTTCTGTGAATGTCCAGGATGTCCATGCATATGGCCGTCGGCCGCCGAGTCGGGATGAGCAGGCTGTACAACTCGAACGCGATCACCAGATCCGGCGATTTCAGGGCCAGGAATGTTCGTATTGATCATTGGAGCTGCACCTCCGCTTGCTGATGGTTGTGTCTCTCCCGGGGCCTTGCGACGATCTTGCCCTGTAGCCGCAGGGCCTGCGATGCCGGTAGGAGTGCCAGTCTGAGGAGCCGAGGTATCTCGGTTACGATTCTCGAGGTCGAAACTGTAACAACCCCGAAAATATTCCGAAATCAGTCGGCCGAATCCGTAGAACATAACATGAACCACTCACGCTTCCGAACGCCACTCCGTGCCATGTACGGCTGCCTTTTCTCTCTCTTCCGTCAAATGAATCCATCCTCTCGGATGCCCGACAGGCGCCAAAATCGAGTCCCGCTTGTTAGCAACAATCTTGAACTGCGACGTCTTTTCCCCTTCTTTGATTTCGGCTTCTTTCTTCTTGTGCTGGAACATCTACCGGCAAATAGTCAGCCACCGTCACACAACCGAGGGGATACGAAAAGAAAACGCGCGTATCAGTGGTGGTGATGCCAGGACGTCTGACAAGTCCAGCAATACGAAGAATCCCTACATACCTCCTTCAAGACATCAGTACGACTCTCGCCCTCTGTCTCCTTCGCAGTCTGCATCCTATCCCTAACAGTCACAAGCTGCCCATCGATATACTCCAAACCGGTAACCAGGGCATCCTTGATCGCCTTCTGAATCTGCTTCTTCACTAACCCCGTCGCCAGGGGTTTAATCGTCTTGTACAAGATGTTGTGCTTCGCGTCGCGGATGGAGAATTTCAACGAGTCAACTTTGACTTGGACATCTTCCACTTCGAACACGGATGATTTGTCACGGGTCGTTGAGCGGAGAACGATGGTTGACTAGACGACGAGCATGTCACGAGAAAGGGGTTGATTGGTCAAGTGGAGGTGCCATAAATGCGTTAAAGAAGTAGAAGGAAAAACGATGTCAGTCAGTCACTCGATCCCGGAAATCGTCATAAACACCAAACACTCACGCTCAATCCACGTCCACCAAGTAACACATCCGCCAATCCTGAATCTTTCATCTTCAACCCGCTCTTCATACGATAATAAAATGCCACGTCTCGCATGTCCGCTTGCATCTGCTCCAAATGAAGCGTGATACGATGTCGGTTATCATCGGCAATCGCATTATAGGGGGAGAACTTGATATAATTCTGTGCTTCGAGCGAGATGATGTTAGGGAACAAATTGCTGCCTTGGAGTGCGAGATTTTCAAGGACGAGGTCAAGACTCTCGTCAGTGTACTCAATACGGGGAATAGGAACGTATCCAATCTGAAGAGGATACAAAGGTAAGTGATGAACGGACGATTGAGGAGTCAGCGAATACTTGCCTTCTTTATAACCTGTGGCAGGATGACTTTGCGAATGTCATTCCACAATTCGGGCTTGAATTTTAGACTGCCTTCGCTGTCAAACAAGAGGTCCTTGGTGAGTCGAGCCCAATCTTCTCCGAATTGTTTGTTCAGCTGATACACCGTTGTCAGTCCAGACATGTGAGATACGGTATACGATTGCTTACCGGATCCTCGCCCATAGCTTTGAACCAGGCACTGACGTTGTTGAAAAGGTTGTCAAACTGGGAACGATACTTGTCATCATAGAATCGTCGACCATTCTCGCGTAACTCGCTTCCTTGCTGATTACAGCCCTTGTCCAAGATATACCCTGGCTCAAGGAGGACCTATGCGACAAAGTAAATAAGAGAATACTCGAGAGCCTGTGATAGAACATACCCTGCGGATATACCCGTCGACATCCTTGAACCAACGACGAAGCTCAGGATCTCGCCTGGAATCATCAATCAAGACGTTTGCGGCATCTATGATTCCATCGATAGAAGTGTTATTCGCGAACCGCTCGAGCAAGGTCCGGACCTCGCGGAGGGAAAGGTCAACTCGTGGTTCCTAACGGATATGGCTCAACAAAATGTGACTTGATGAGACTCAAATGAACGTACACTGAAGGCACTCTTGCCAGTAGATTGCCCATTGGTGGCGATGTGCCGACCATGCTTGGCATAATCCTCGATATAACTGAGGAGCCAACGAATGGACTCTTGGTAATCATCGTGCCTCTGACACTCCAAGACGACTTTCTTCCCTCTGAAAATGAACTGCTCGCGCCTCTCCTCTGGGAAATATTCCTCTGTGAGGAATCGATGTCCACGATCGTAGTGTTCCTGGGCTTTGTCCTTGTGCTGTGGTGGAATACGATCAGTGAAATTTTGCTGTAAATTCATTCCATCAGTATCTGGAATGGCAGGAGGATTATACGACGCACCGTCATATCCTTCATCTTCCCCATAAACCCGGTCTTCTTTGCGCGTGCCTCTGCCTCAGGCTGCTCTGCTTCTTGGATATCCTCAACATGGCCACGAGCACGAGAATGGGCCTCGTCACCGACCCTGTCTCCTCTCCTCATACCCTCCTCGACTAGGTCTCCTGCACGGGTTGTTGCTTCCTGACGAACATTGCTCATGGGCCGCCGTTCGCCCTCCTGGGTATGAACAAAGGCTTCATCTTCATGGGGGTGCCTTCGAATAGTCGAGTCTGTGCCGGGAACTCGGGCTTCAAGGACAGGAGTCTCCTCAGGCCCTACGCGCCGACCACCTTCAGTGACGAATTCATTATCCGGACCAACTTCCTCAGCACGTCGGAGAGCTTCTTCGGAAGGCGCGAGAGTTTCAGCAGCCTTGGATGCTGATTTGGAGAGAAGGTCGCGTCCGATAACAGAAAAGTCAGAGAAGAGCTTCCGAGCTTCCGAGTTGGTGAGGACAATGTGTAAAAGAGTACGTAAATGCTTAACAGCTGGAAAGAGTTTATGTGAGTTATGATAGAGCGTGATACTGACGGCAGCAATCACTTACCCTGCTGGCTATCAGACCTTGCAGTTTCCTTATCCACAGGTAACCGCTGTTCAACATCACCAGGTGCAATAGCGTCCCGGTCAATATCCCTCGTATGCCATACAAAGTTCTGCAACAATTCATCGGCGTTCTTCTCTTGCAAAATTAAACGTGTGGTATTGATGATATCGCGTGTGTCACTGATGAGTTTTCGGCCGTCTGGAGACAATTTTTCGACCTCAACAGGCTCGTTGTCTCGAATGTATTGAAGACCGTCATTTAGTTGCTTGTTGGTCGGTAGGCGACCCTGACGGAACGCTTCAATGGCTCCATAGAGACGGATCTAATCCACGACATATTAGTTTATGAACACAATGCATTCAGAAATAGTATACTTGCCTTTCGACCGACATCGCGGTCTTTGTCGGCCTTGTCAACAGGAGCCGTAACGGCGTCCTTGGCGGGGTGTTCACTAATATCTTTCTTTGCGTGTGGAAGAGACATGGGTTATTGGATGGTAGTGGAGACTCTTTGGCGTTGAATGCAAAAGGTTATAAAGGAAAGGGCTCAAGTGGCGAAAGCTGCAAGTGATGATATACCGACGTCATCAAAATACATCAAGTGTCTAAGAGTAATTAGCATGACGTCATAGCCTTCCCTCCCTCTCCCTTCCCCTCTCCTCTTCTCCCCACTCCTAGGATGCATTTAGACATAGTGCTGGATTTCATCACCTACCATTCGTCACTGAGCTATTGTTGGTGTGTGTACATCACGACATCGATGGAGTTTCTCTAGTCAGAGGGTGCGAATCTGGCTGGCCGTGTTGTTTGCGTGACCCCAATGGATCATTTGATGACGAGACTACCAGTCGATCGCCTGTGGTGCCTCTCTTTTGTGTACTCGATCATGATTGGTATGCCAGGTGGACTTTAGTAAGCCACCTGCGATCTGATGTTTCTCGTGGACCTAGGCGTCTCTGTACGAACCCTCCAACCCTGTCGAGTACCCTCTTGGGAAGTGTTTGATTAGCTCAAACATGATTAAAATAACTCATAGATACAGTAACCGGCAGAAATGCAATACTTACCAGCAAATAAATGCGAGACATTTTGGGTGCCTAGCTGAGAACTTGTACATTCGCACATTCGGAATACAAATGTATTATAAGTGGTTGTCTACCCATCCATTTCTCCCAGTCTGGAGTTGGCGCACGGACCACTCAGAATTGGTACTACTATGACCATCCACGAGAACTAGGGACACGTCTAGGTGTATGGAAACCCTGGGATAGGTCAGTATTTAAGTGGATACATGAGCGTCACTCGCAGAAGAGCTCATCTACAGCTCACTTGTTGGGAGGTATGATATGTCGATTATCCAGCTGTCTGAATCGGGCCGAACTCATATACGAGATGCCTTGGGCTCACTTGTCTGTCCGATGAAAAACTTCAAACTTTGTCCTCTTACCCCCCGTCATCTAAGTGATAATTCATGATTCTCTACGGACAACCGGGAGGTAGCCCTAAAGGAGAATTCGTGTGCAACTTAGCCCACATCTTCAGGAGAAAAACATGCTCCGCGGGCTTACAGACGTAGAAACGATCCAATACCTTTTAACCGTACTAATACTAACCCCAGCATACGGTATAGGCAAACGGCATATAACCAAGTACCACACATCGGCTCCGATAGCCTACTTGCGGACTTAACAACCAACACCGTTCAGTGCGGAACACTTGACCATTCTAGTTCCTATGCCCTCCGAGATCCATTCCATGTACACGCTCTTTGCATTGCGGTGCTGTAGAAAAAACTATGATTCAGGTGCAAGTTCTCCCGCGGCCGTATCTCGGAATATTCGTTGATGGTGGCTGAGAAGAATTAATCTTTACTAATGTTATCCTGAAGTGCAATACAGATATTTTTACCAGTACTACTGGGGATCCCCTTCCCGCGAGTGAGTAAGATTGGAACAGACACAATGTCGAAAACCGTGATGAGCGGAGGTTGTGCGGACTAGTCGTAGTCAGCACCGTACTACCGTCGTCTACACTCACTTAACATCAATAGCAGCGCATATGTAGGTTATCATACATTACCCTCCAAAGGCTTAAACAATAAGCTAGCAGTAGATTCTGCGAGCCAATCGGATCCATTGGTTACACGGAATCTAGTAGCCTTCGGTTAGAAGTCCGAGTATGTTCCTATTAATGCTTCAGGGCCCTCAGGGAAAAACACCTCATGGTTTGGGGGAACCGGGAACCAGGATCCTGAACTCGACACGGTATTCTCAGTGGAGTCCACAAACCCCTGCATAAGAGCCCACAAGTCGGCGATGGGATTGTTCTCTAGTGCACTAATCCAAATGTGACATGGTACATCACTACCACCATACAAACAACTCAAGAGGCTCGGTATCCCTCATCTTCACAGACCCTTCTCCAGTACCTCCGCCGAAATTATAAACTGCGGCTGGAAGTATCAGCAAGTGACAACCTCATTGCACAGTCGTGCAAGTGGTCCCTGATCACCTCTCTATTAAACGCAGTCCAAGATTTTCACAGAGACCGCCACCATTTCATTCTCACCCCATACCACCAAACCACTCCTTCCCCGCACCTAGTATGTCTCGTGCCATAAAAGTGCTCTTGGATCTAGACATCAGCGGAGATGAAGAAACTCTTTGTACAGCCTGCTCATATAGTTCTGTTAGCCGATGACGGCAGGGTACTAACCTATTCATTTCCCTACGAACTAACTGCTTAAAGTGGAAGAAGAAGTGTTGCTCAGGGCTGACACAAGATAGGTGGGCTTCTTACGAGACATATCACTTATGGGCCGGGGTAGCAGCGGCCGAGGGATCGAGTTCCGGGGGCGGAAGCGTGTCTATTTTTTTCGTACTCACCATTCTATAATTATCCTCTCATAGAATCACCGTCTGCAAGACTCACTTGATCTCCGAGAACTCGTTGAGCGAGAGCACAGAGTCAGTTATTAGCTCGTACAAACAGAGAACGCTGTCGAATTATCCATTCTCAACATGATTACCGTGATTGATTACAGAGAATGGGCCAAGCGTCTGCTTTCATTCGTGATACTAATAAGTATTGTCGGAAGAACAAAGCGGGTAAGTTCGGGTACTCAAAGATTCTAATCTTTCATTGCGCCAGAAATGTTCTGAACATCAAATCTGTTCACCTTTGAAGTCTCCAAGATACGGTTATTTCAAGTGGCACGCTATGTCAATGACGACAACTAACATGACACCCTAATTGCCTAAATTACTATCACACTCAAAAGCGTTTATACCATCAACTTTATACCCGAAATGGAGCAAGAAGGTATGTTGCTGTGCAAAACTCAATTTTAGAACAAGGGCGCGATCACAAAACACAACAAGCGGTTCGTCTTAATCGATTCCGAATGTCCGTAATAACTATTAGGCGTATACTTGTGTTCCGCTATAAAATGCATACTCAAAGATTTGATTCTAGGATGATACATGTGCATAGTGGATGTTGCGGTCAAAGCCATCAAGCCATTTTCGCCTACGGAGACGACACCTACAGCGTGCAGCGCCCATAAGAGGACAAATTTGGATAACGATCTTAATTGGTATTGAAGTGGGGCTCGTAGAGAGAGCAGGTGGTTGATAAATTAGATGAAGGGCTCGAAAAACAGTGTCTAACACGGACTTATGGACGCCATCTTAACAATATCAGCGGTCGGGTCCAGGCTTTCATAACATACATTCGAACGAACTAGATTTACAGAGAATTATCATAGTCAAGTCTTGAATGTGGGACACGAACAAGACGTCAAGAACGCTGGCAACAAGGTCGTCTACTTGGCTCCGCACTTGCAGTTACCAGCCTCGCACTTGCAACTAAACATGCGATCGCGTCAGCGGAGTATGATATAACGGCAGACGATCTACTCACTTGTCGCCACATCCACAATTGGCATTGCCACAGTGATAGTCAACAAGGACGTTAGTGATCTATGAACAAGGAAATTTGAATATTGGAAAATGAAATAGGACAAACGACGTACGGTGTACATGATGAAAGTAGTCGTTGATAGTTGGGCATTGTGGGTCGTAAATTGCCAGCAATATAGCCTCTTCCTTGGGGCCAAGTGGGGCCTATGAGTCGATGTGTGAGGTCATGAAACGCGCACGTGCTGTGGGATTTCAACAACCATAGGAGGATATAGTGGACAATCAGAGGTCAGTTGAGACAAACTTTGACGTCAGGACCCACGAATTTCAAGGTAATGAAAGTCGTAATCCAGCGCACATAGCTAGTAATTAATAGGATGAAGGGCGGGCGGTGATGGAGGATGCCTACGTCCAAGACCAAACGACGGCGACATTCCGGTGCGACCCTCAAGCCGATCGAAGCTCCATGGCCTACGGCGGCCTGGAGCGGCCTGGTCGGGCTAAAGGTGAAGGCTGGTGAGGTGTCGTCGTGGCGATCATTTAGGAGCCA